>ML776548.1:1850909-1870290 GCA_009831015.1 Picea engelmannii
TATATATATATATATATATATATATATATATATATTTGTTTGTTTATCATGTTAAGACCCTCATAGATTGTGTGAACAAAAGGCGTTATAATTTCAAGGATATATTGAGTTCGATAATTTAAAAAAAATATAAAATTAATATTATAAATTTCCAAAAAATACATTGCACTAGAACAACATGTTCTCTACAAGTATACAAGTTCTTGGAATTAAATTCCATCGTTATGATACTCAACACCAACACGAAGAAAAACATATACCTTATATTTTGTTGGAAAAGGAACATATCACTGTGAGAAAAAATCAAATCTGATATAGTTATTTACAATTTCTATGAATAAAAGTTGTATATTCTGAAAACTAATTCAATTTCCTAAGTTTCATCTTCTTACAACATATTCAAATTCATTGTAAAAGTACCTTGAATAATCCCTCGAGGTTAACAAATGTTTTTTTTTTCATGTTTGCATTTCCACTAACGCGTTATGAGAGACCATCATTAGATTTCACTCACACTTTTACCTAAAGACATATTAGACCTAGTTGAACTTAACTAACAATTAAGTGTTTTAATATCCTAACATCCCTCCTTAAGAACAAGTTGGGATAATATTGTAGGATTTACAACTCATGATACAATAGGAGAACGAACGAGGCATTAGAGCCTATCCCCCTTAATGACAACTTCCTAAACCCTAACATAGATCAAAGTTTGAAAATCTTTTCTTTTGTAAGAGACTTTGTGAAAATGTATGCAACTTGATCTTCAGTAGGTAAAAATAGCACTTTAAGAAATCAATCACAAATGATATTTCTAATGGAATGCATTTGTAGCTCAATGTGTTTGTTAAGTTGATGTTGAACTAGATATTTGGCGATCTTCATGGCTCTCTTATTATTGCTCCAAAGAATGAACATATGCTTCTAGTAAAATAATAACTTTGAAAGGATCTACCAAAGCCACAAGGATTCTTCACTTGCATTATCCACTACTCAATACTCTACTTCTACTATGAAAGAGAAATATCCTATTTTTTATTAGAAGCCCAAGTTACAGGTTTGTAACCAAGCCTAAAAACATAACCTATAGTAGACTTTTGATCATCAATGTCACTGACCCAATCAAAATCAACGAATCTAAGAAACAAAGGAGTCCCTCATAAACTGTAATGTATCCCAAACTAGATGTACTCTGAATATATTGAAGTATCATGTTTGTTGGTTTTCAATGGATTTCATGGGGTGTTTTAATATATCAGGTAATAAGACCAACAAAAAATGAAATATCATGATGGGTATGCATCAAATATAAGGGGCTACCAACTAGCTAATGGTACAAAATGGCATCAACTTCTGGAGTAATATAGGTGGTATAATATTTGACTCTAGAATGGAAGAGAGAAAGGGTTTATTTACAATCTTCCATGTGAAAGTGGTGAATAAGGTCAAATGCATACTTAGACTAGGAAAGTGAAATTCCTTAGTTTGTAATACTTGGAGGCCAAGAAAATAATGCAAATAGCCTAATTATATTATTTAAAATTTCTTCTTAAGATGATATTTCACATGGGTTAATATTTTAGAGTCACTACCAGTGAGAAAGTATTTGATCCTTATCAAAGTATGATAAATCTTGTGTTAAAATGGATCTACACTAATTTATACTAACCTTTACATTATTGTGTAGAGTCCTCTTCTTTGTGAGTAAAAGACTCTAACTGATTTCCCTATATTAACCAAAAGCTTTAACACATGTTGAAGAAATAAAATGACTCTCTAAACTCATCCAAGAGTGCAAAATGCTTTATATAACAAACAAAACTATTGTGCATCCTGAATTTAAAAGAAACCCAAAATTTTAACACATGTTCAACAAATAAAATGACTCCCTAAACTCATCCAACACTGCAAAATGCTTTATAGAACAAAGGAAACTATTATGCTTCCTGAATTTAAAAAACAAACAAAACTATTGTGCATCCTGAATTTAAAAGAAACCCAAAATTTTAACACATGTTCAACAAATAAAATGACTCCCTAAACTCATCCAACACTGCAAAATGCTTTATAGAACAAAGGAAACTATTATGCTTCCTGAATTTAAAAGAAACTAAAAAACAAGAAAACCTAAAGTTTTAACGTGTTGAACAAATAAAATGACAACCATCCATCTGCCACTGAAAAATGATTTATATAACAAAGGAAACTACTGTGGTGCCTTAATTTAAAAGTAGACAAAAAAAACCTAAAGTTTTAGAATAGAAATCACTTCATTATCATAGAAAATACTGTTAAAAACAAAAGTATCCATCATTATTGATGAATAATGACTTGATTATTTAATAATTTTTTTATGGATATAAAAATATAAAACATTATTATATTTTATATAAAATTATGTTTTTCTCCATTACGTTCAATTAGGGTGATTGGAAAAAATTATTGTGGTCTTTCAAGTAACATATTAATGGCTCTTAGTATTGCTTAGTATTGTTGTTGAAAACTTTTGAAAGAATCATTATATAATATTAAGGCTTGATTCCAAATTGCGAGTCTTTAATTTACTCAATTAACATATTAATGGCTCTTAGTATTGCTCAGTATTGTTGTTGAAAACTTTTAAAAAAATCATTATATAATATTTATCAATTCATGTGAACTCTATAAGGCTTGATCCCAAATTGCCAATCTTTAGTTTTATAAGATTTGTATAAATTATATTATTTTAAATTTTGTTGTATGGTCTTTAGTTTTATAAGATTTGTATAAATTATATTATTCTAAATTTTATTGTATGGCCATCGTTTGTTAAACACTCTATTTTTATATTCAATTTGAATTTGTTTTTCATTTTTCCACAACTTTAATTGTGTTTATGAATTGAGTAATCAATGAGACTTATCTTCTAGATAGGGATTTGAAGAATTTCTGCAGTTTAGTTTGTTGTATATAAATATGAGTTGACCTAGTCTCATTTTATCTGCTTGTTTGTAATCTTATCTTTTACCTACTTGTTTGTAATTTTATCTTTTATGTATCAATAGTGAAATTCAATACAATTACTAGTGGTTCCACAATAATTGAGGTCATTTCAATGGTTTTATTTTTATTGTTAATGGTTTGGGACAATTTGTAGAAATCAATGTATGTTTTTATATTCTTAAGATTAGTTAAATAAAATAATTTGATTTAAAATTGAGATTATAAAAAAATAATTTTATTTTTTATTTTTTTTATTAAAACTTTTTAATTATATATATATATATAATTAAAAAAAAAATCCCCAAACATTGAAAAACAAACTAATATTTTATTATTAAAAAAAAAAACATTTTTATTTTCTACTTAATTACTTTTCAACTTTTACATTTTTAAAAAACACTTATATTAAACAAACTCCTTTACAAATTTAAAAGCCTTAAAAAGCCTAAAAGAAATATAAACCAGAGCTATTAAATGTATTGATTGTTGAAAATTTAGACCCAATTTTTTGAGCCCATTATCTCTCGTATACGATATAAAAAAGAGTTATCTATATAAATTAGTTATTAAATGTATTGATTGTTGAAAATTTAGACCCAATTTTTTGAGCCCATTATCTCTCGTATACGATATAAAAAAGAGTTATCTATATAAATTAGTTATCGATGCTTCACACCCCGCTCTCTCGTATATTGTATCATGGACTAAAAGAGTTCTATATGATATGATCTTTACATAAAAAATTAACAATTTAGATTGTTATAAATATTTTATATTTAAAGCTGTAGATATTACTTGGAAATTTATATGAAAAAGTTCAAGGTCAAGTGTATGTAGGTAAATATTTATATTTTGAGATATCGGTTGAAAAGTAATTTGAAAAAGCTGAAGATAAATGGTATAAAATGTTATAATAATATTTATTCAATTTTTTTCCTTTATTTTATTTTTTATCATTTTTTTTCATATTATTACTTTCATAATTATTATTTTGATTAATATATTTTTATTATTTTTAAGTTTGCAGGTATTATATAACTAAAAAATCTTAAATAAAACATCAATTTTGAATAAATATTATAGATATTGTAGAGAATAATAGTGTAATGTTGAAAACACTTTAATATTCTTGACTTAATGTGTTTCTTACTTATAAAGATGAGAGGGTTGAGGTAGTATCTTCATATCATATATATTTTAGTTTTTTCTTTTCTAGACCACACTTTATTTTGACTCCAACATTAGAAGCTAGGGGTATGAGGCTTTTACCTCCCTTTAAAAGCAATGTTTCCAGTGTCAATTCGAGGACATTCAATCGACGATCACAATCCTTAACTCAGAGGTCACACTTACCCTCTTGTATGGGTGTGAGGTTTGTGGCAATGATGAACCTATTAAAAACATGTATAAAATCCTTCTTGATAATTTATGTTTGACCATGACAAGAAAAAACATGAGGGTATATGTAGTGGTATGTAGTGGTCAGTTAAAAGGAAAGACTACCTCTATCAAAAAAAATGTGAATTTTGAAAAAAAATGAAAGATAGAAACATCCTTCGATGTATAGTATAAATGATGGAGAAGAAAAAAATTGTATGAAATGAAAATTGTGTCGAAAATATAAGATTCAAGGTCCATGACATTGGGTGTAATACAATTCAATATGATTATATGACAACTCTTTCAAGATCTTGTAATTATCAAACATCAATTAAAAGAAACATATATTAAATTGAAAGGTTAATAAAGCATATTTCAAAACCTTTAGGGAATATAAATGAAGCCAACATCAAAATGGTCATCCCAATCATGAAATTAGCATATTTCATAGCACAAGGGAAGATTACAATAACTACACATGAATATTTATGTCATCATTTTTATATGAATTTTCAAACACCTAGTGGAGCAGTATTTCAAGAGATGTAATAGAATTTGCTCATTATATCTCACATTACTTTGAAAAGTTAAAAAGTTAGTAACCTAAAACAATATAGTTTTTTTACTTTATATTTTTACCTCCAATCTCTTAATTTATAAAATTTATTACTGTTCTTCATGAAAAGTCGAATAATATATATGACACAATTATTAGTATAATTCTTCATTTCTGGTTTGAAATGAAGATGAATTTGTTTCATTACTAAAAAAAATATTTACAAAATCTTGTTCGTACTTCCACTTGCAACACTCTGAGGCCTTAATAGCACAAATGTTTCAAACAAATACCATAATTTCAATATGTTGAGAAATTTATATGTTAGAAATTAGTTGATAAAGTTTTTCTATACGTTGAGAAATTAGCTGATAAAGTGAATTCATGGATTGGAAATTTAGCGAAAACAAACTCAATTAAATTAGTAGATAAAGTGAATTCATGGGTTGGAAATTTAGGAAAAGAGAACTCATTTCTTTACTAAAAATAATAGAGTTAGAATCCTAATAGGTTTTCCAAATCCATGAGATAAAATGGATATCTATGGGTGATGTAGTTGAAATATTTGTTGCAATGATGTATGTTATTTTCATTTGTGGAATTAAGGAAAAATCCATATTATCATAAGGAAAATATTTTTTTTCATTCAATTGTTGAATATATTTTTTGATGTTTCAATGGAATTGAATAAGTTAAAAAAAAATTAAAGAAGATTTAATATAGATGTCACATCTCTTCCAATAACTATTGACAATACATTAAATATTTTTAATAGAATTTTTTGCTAATTAATTTTTTTTTAGCAAAAGGTATAATCATTTTGTAAATTTTTTAAAAAATAAGATTTTTTTAAACATTCTATATATGACCTCCTTAAAAATGTTGATATAAAAAGAACTACTCATCATGTACATGATTATTTATATAAAAAAGGAACTAGCCATAGACATGATTTATTATATACTCCACTCGAGGATGAATGTCTTGGTATTGATGGACCTACCTATTAAGCATTACTTAATAATTTCAATTAAAATATTTTATATTTTCATTTTTTTTTTAATGCAGTAAATATATTTAGTCTTTTTTATTATCAATGTAGTAAATATATTTAGTCTTTACATTATTATTCATATTTTTATATGAGATAGACTAATGTTAATCGTTAACTTAAATTTTTGTTTATTATTTACAATGTAAAATCTGTAATCAATATAACAATGCACTATCTTTTTATATGACATTTTATACAATCTAAGTACTTTTAATGATTAAGAATATGTGTTTTCTCTTAAAAAGTTACAAGTTCAAATTATATTTGTCTGTTATCAATTTTACATATAAAATATTTATAATTTTTATTAAAATTATTATATTAAAATTGTCATTAGACATCATTAATTTAAAATATGAACAGAGTTGGATGACATGTGACAGTAATGTTTTTAATTTTATTTTAATATATAAACATAAAAATATTAAAAATGATTTTGAAGTTAATTTTTTTTAAATTTAATTATTGAAAAGTGTTATTTTTAGAAATTAAAATTTGTCATACTCACGCTCTAAAAATGTGTAACAGTTAGTGATAGAGTATATTTATGTCGAAAGGCATACACCTATTGATAATGGGCACATTTAATATGTTTTTAGTACTTAATTAGTTTTGTATGGACAAGATTAATTATTGTTGAAATATTCTTAGTCTCCCAATAAATCAATGGTTGTGATTTCAACCATTAACTTCCTCACTATTATAAAGACATCCGTTTACATGTTTATTTTTTTACTTTTACTTAATCATATTTAAAATTTACTATGATGGCTAGCTGATTGCCACCTTAGTGATTAACTTTTCATTTTCTAAAGAGCCCAAGTTTACCAGCCACCATTTTTACTCCAACTATTATTTAATGAGCAAACTTGGAACTATTAACACATCGTATTACTGCGTCGATTATTTAATGCCCAAGACTCAATTATTTCCACATTCACCAACCACAAGTCACTTGTGGCTGTGCTAGTGTTAAGACATTATTATGTAAGTTACTGGTAGTAATGGGATTATAGTGGTAGATAACATGACTACCAATTTCCAGTCCAAAAGAAAAAACACACATTGCCTGCCGAAGTTATTTTGGCGCATTTCGCTAAGGAAACAGCCATACTTCCAATGAATAAGACACAACTTGATTTTCCACTGAATAAGACTTAACTTTGAAGTATTCATTATTCCACCGTTTGTTTTACCAGCTATACATTTCTCAGAGTAGTACCACGTACCGCTTTTGCTTTAATGTTTTGGAATTACAGACAGAATATTGGCCATAACGGACAAACTGCTATCAGGCATCAATAATGAGTTAAAAAGACATGAGCAGAGTGAATGAATATGTCACATTTTATCTTCTCTCATAAAACTAACCTAGACTGAATATCAGCCATAGCGGACAAACTGCTGTCAAGCATCAATAATGATTTAAAAGACTTTTGAGGAGACTGAATGAATATGTCGTTATCGATTTCATAAACCAAACTAAACAAATAAAATAAAATAGAGAATGTTTGTTTTATAGGATGGTTGTTGGTTGTAAGCAGGAAATTTGCACTTGCCTATGCAGTTTGCACTTGGCTGTATTATGACTAAACTTAGAAAAAAAAATGAAAATGCTCGTCGTATAGGATTGCAGTTAGTTGTATCCAAGCATTATGCAATAGTGCTGTCTATTCATCTCAATGTATATATTTGTACTTTTAATTTAACATATTCTATTATTTCTCTCATACTTTTAATTTAACATATTCTATTATTTCCCTCATAATTCATACTTTTAATTTGATTAAAGCCAGTGGTACCTTATTAGTTATGTCCAATGTATATATGTGCTTTTTTAACATGTGCTTTTACTTTTTAAAAAGGTATTCAACGGTTTTTAATCTTTCTAAATGGTATAGAAATTGATATGCTTTATGATGTGTATAAATCATAATTATTGAATGTATAGATTGTCTTTTGTATTTTGTTATGATATTATTTTTATTGTTTTTAAAGGATTATTATAATTAGTTTATTAATTAAGATATATAAAATTATTTTATAAAAAAAGATTATTATAGTTTTAGAAAAATATGTAAATATTAAGGGTTAAGTTAGTTTTAGAAAACATCATTCAATGAGAAATTAAATATTTTCCTTTATAATAATGACTTAAGGAATATTTTGATAATAAAGTTAATTTTTTTCATTGCTTGATTGAGTTTGAAAAAGTTTTTGACAAAGCTCTTAAATATAACCTTTGGAATATATGAGATGGGATAAAGATTCTTTTTGAGCTGAGAGTTATTAATTTAAAGTTGTAAGAGAATGTTATTACTATGTTTAAAAATAGTAAGAATTGGAAGAAACAATGAGTGTTAGAACTATTTTAACTAGATTCATGTTTATTAAGACAATATCACCTAATTCTTAAGAATTTTGTTTTATTACTATCATATCTAAATTGAGAAATTGTGGAAGGATAAAAGAATGTAAAGAAAAAAAATGTTATTAAAAAGAGGTGAATAACTCTAACCTAAAAAATCAAGTATTTTTCTATTTTAAAACTAGCTTATAAAACAAAATCAATATTGTTAAAATAATGAGGAACATTTAGGATCTCCATAGTGAAACAAGGAGTGAGACATTTTCTAAAGCACCCAAGGGTGAAATCATTTATTATCTTTGTGATATTAAAAAAGTGGAGGATGAAAATGACTTTCTTTTATAATATCCATCATATACTTTCATCCAATCTCAATTTTTAACAATATCAACCTTCTTGAATAGTTAATTCATCAAAACCATGGAAATTTAACAAAACTTATCTCCAATTCTTTTTAATAAAAAATAAAAATAAAAAAAAATCAATTAATTCTCTATGTTTTTTATAATTTTTCTTTAAAATTTGACCAAATCAAAACTCATCTTAATAAATAATAACTAAAATCATTATTACAATAATATATTGTTATAAAAAAATATATTTTCTTAATTCTTTATGTGAATATATATATATATATATATATATATATATATATCATTGATTTACAAAAGAAATAATTAAACTAAAACATCTTTTAGACAATAATTCAATAACCTTGTCATAAACTAACAAATAATTTATCCATATATCCATTGTACACATCCAAATAACCAATGTGTATATCCCCTCCTTCCTCCTCCTAAAATGTGAGAACCCAACCATTGTTTTGTAAATAATCACTAACATTAAACAATGTAACACAACATGGCATGGAACTTTTATTTTTGGGTCACTCAACATTTTTTCTTTGCCAACATGTCAAAGGGAATCTCCTAAGTTTTTATAACGTTCATAAAAAATATTACTAATTAGAGCATACACGAGCATTTTTGAAAAATCCATTGTTCACCCATTTGTATGTTCTTCTCCTTAAGGTGATTGTAAAACAAATGAAAGTAATGTTGTACGTAGGGTAATTCATGGCATCAATCATCACTTATGTAGAAGTGATACTCCTTCAACATAACTCTATTTTCTTTGTTATTATTTGGTCCATGCTTGAATGTGATATGGACCATTATGCTGACCTGCTATGAGTGATAATATTGGCTTTGAATCTCACTTTTCTGTCGAAGGGTGTAGTTCTTAGCAAAACCAACCATTGATAAGACAATACTAAAGAGAAATGTATCTCTACATATTGTTCCATCTAGCCACATCGACATGATGAACATATTGTCATGTATTTTCAATGAATTCCTTGATCAATTCGCATACTCGTATCTAGGAATTCACCAATTGTATTTTTTTTCTTTTTTCCTTTCATCAATATTATATGTGACATATTTAATTATTTACAAAGAAATGTACTTCCTCCCCAATTCATACTCCTCACTTTCATAGATGCACTTGCACAGTAATTCCATTCCACCACACCTAGGGCATGTCCCATCTAAGAAATATTTTTGATAAAATGTACAACCCTCTGACCTTGTAAAAAAAATTCTTTGAATAAATTCTCTAGATGATGATAACAACAATATAAATGAGAATTATTGCACCATGGTGTTATGCATTACAAAAAATGTGTGTGTGTGTGTGTGTGTGTGTGATAATAATATCCACATTCAATGTGATATCTACAAAAACAAGTGCTATGAATTGTGTTTACTCAAACATACCAAGGATTGCATTTATGGAAAATTATTTGGCCCAAGTTAAGTGTATTATTTACCATCATGAACGTCTCATACAATTATGTATGTGTAATGTGAAGAAAGTGTTTAATATGGGGTTCATGGTCCCTAGATACCCTTCTCTATTTTACTACATATTTTTGGTTTGAAAAAGCCCTAGTGTTCACCTGCGAGAAAGATTGCACTATTCCCTTAACTACTCCAATTAACTTCATGTCAGAACAAGGTAGCCTACCAGTGAAGGCCCAAAAATATGTTGGGCCGCCTGTGTCAAGGATATCTCATCTATTAGAATACTTTCTAATGGTTTTGATATTGAATTTCATGATATGAGTGGTTTGTTTGAGCAAAAAAATGTTTTCTTGTGATCTTTCTAGCAATTTATTTTGATAAGACACATAGGGATACATTATGGTCTTTAGAAAAATATTTCTTAGAATTTTTTTAAAAAACATCCGAAAGGTTTCTAACAAAATGATGACTTGTCGATAAACTTTCGACTATTTTAATTCCTAAAATTATCCTAACATCAATCAATCTTCTAGATTTTAACAAAGCCAAAAGTAATTAACATTTAGTAGCATTATATTTTGGTTCAAAATATTCTTTAATGATTTTATAAGAATGATAACGAATAGTTTGGTTAGATAACTTAACTTCAAGTGATTCTATACCAATTTCATATACCTAAATGCATTTAGGATCTCTTCACCACACATTGCCAAATCTAGGTAGGGACGTTGAACCTATATTCTAACACTCTTGACCTCCCCATTGTGGAGTTAGTAACATTGGACTTGTCTTCCCTTCAATCACCAGTGGATCAATTATGGGAGGAGAGTGGACAGACCCATGAATACTATCTGGAATTTCTAACTATCTAACAAGATGTTGCACCACAAGAACCTCTTCACCATAAGGTTGTGCACTAATAGCCTCTTTAATTTTACTCATTGTATAATCAAATCCAAGAAAATCCTCTATCATCTAGTCATTCAAAACAACTTTTCTTGGTGAGATAGTGATTGGAGGTACAATAGAAGTGTGAACTGGATTGGTCTCTCCTAAAATCCTATTTTTTTCTTGTGGTGATGGAGTAGAAACAACAACGACATCTATTCCTTCATAAATTGGATTTTCCTCTTCTGAAAGAACATGTCTTGACATATGTAACATTTTCTTTTCTCTTTCTTTGTTTAACTTTTCAATCGTTTTCTCTTTCGTTAAGGACTTTATACCTTGATTCCATACGTTCACCATGTTTAAAGAGAAAATTTGTCTTCCAAGGATACCACAACAAATTTGTCTTTGTATTACAAAAGAAGACACAACTAACAATTCCAATTGGACAAATTTGTCTTCCTATTACAAAAGAAGATAAAATTAACAATTACAATTCCAATTGGAAAAATTTGTCTTGGTGTTACACAAGAAGACAAAACTAATAATTCCAATTCCAATTCAAAACATTTGTCTTGGTATTACACAAAAAGACACAACTCACAATTCCAAGTAGATAAAATTGTCTTGGTATTACACAAGAAGACACAACTAACAATTCCAATTCCAATTGGACAAATTTATCTTTGTATTACATAGGAATATGCAACTAACAATTGCAATTCAAATTGGAATTTTTTTTTTTGGTATTACATAAGAATAGACAACTAACAATTCCAATTGGACAAATTTGTCTTAATGTTACACAAGAAGAGAGAACTCACAATTCCAATTCTAATTGAACAAATTTGTCTTAGTATTACACAAGAAGACACAACTAGAAATTCCAATTCCAATTGGAAACATTTGTCTTGGTATTACACAATAAGACATAAAAAACAATTCCAATTCCAATCGGACAAATTTTTCTTTCGATTATTCCCACAATTGTCTTCCATTAGCACAAAATTGTCTATGAATCAAACAACAAGACAAAAAGAACAAAAACATGCATGTTATTATTATGTCTTCATGAATATGTTAGGATTTATCTAATTTCTGAGATATATGTGGTTGAGGAGTGTGCTTGGAACATATAACTTCCTAGAAAGAATGCATGCAAATTCATAGAACTTGTGCATACTAAAGCACACACATGGTCTAGTAATGTGTGTGCATTATTGCTCAGTAGGGATGAGCTCCAAGGACACTCTTCTTTCAAGTGAGAAGAGTGTGTGAAGGATCTTAATGCAATGAAAAAAGAATTTATTGTAGACCAAATAATTTTATGAATAAATATGTATTGGGGTTTGGGGAAAACTAGGACCTAAGGGTTTAAGATTGAAAGTGTTTTGAAGCATAGAGTAATGGTTGGAGAACCAAGATGGAGGTTCAAGGTTTTTGGGGCTTTCAACAAGAGGTAGAGGCATAGTGCACTTAGGGCTCGGGTATGGAGGGAATTAAGGGTCAAATATAGTCTATTCCTAGGATTAGATCGAGCTAGGGGCATCTAAGTCTAGGTCATGGTCTAGGTCATAGTTATGTTCATGGTCATGGTATAGTTCTAGGTCATGGTCTATCTCTATCTCTAGGTCTATGTCATGGTTTAGGTCATGGTCATCCTATAGGTATAGTTCATGGTCTAGGACATGGTCTTTGGTCCAGGTCTTATTATAAAAAGAGGACCATGGAACAATAAAATAAAACAAATGTGGAAACAAAACACAGAAGATACACAATACAATAGAGACACATATTTACATGGTTCACCCAGTGTGGGCTACGTCCACCAGAGAAATTGCCAGCTCCTTCCTTTATTATTATCCATCTTATGAATGGATACAACCTAGAACAAACTCGTTGTAACTTCCTCTTCTTTCTCTCACAGTCTCCTATCTCATAATACAATATTCATCATCAATCACAACCGCAATACATTTCCCTCATAAAAGAGGGTTCCCTTCTAGGGAAAAAAACCCTAACATAATCTCTATTGTTACATTTGAAACCTTATAATGAACGTTCTAGGTTTACAATGAAATTACAATATACATTTACAAGGCAATTTTTCCTTCAGGGGATTCACCCCCAAACCCTCGTTAGGGGCCCTCTTGCCCCCAGACCCCTTAGTCAGGGGGATAGCCCTGCCGGACCCCACAGAGGGGGTACCCCTCCTCTGCACTCCCTCGCGTGGAAGAGTGTACATACTTTTGGGGTGTAAATACTTCATGGGGTATAAACATAACTGAAATTAAAAGACCTCTAAATCAGGAAGATAATCATGCCCCACAACCAACAATATCCCATTTGGAGACTGATCTCAACAACTCCACCATTGTTGTATATGTTGTACTCTGAACCTTCTTGGACCTGGAAAATTTGTCATCTTCATCTTCATTCTTGAAGACCAACTGAAATTGAGCAGGAACTCAGTTTCTACATGGTTACTCCCTTTGTTAACATGTCTACAGGATTCTAGCTAGTGTGTATCTTTTCCAACTTCAAATGTCCATCTTCCAAGGAGGATTGTATGAAGTGGTACCTCAACTATATATGCTTAGTATTCGAATTGAAGGATGAGTCCTTTTCAATATGAGTGGAACTCTCACTGTCACAGTACAACTTGCTATTCTCTTTCTTCTTTCCCAATTCCTCCATAAACCTCTGTAACCAAATCATCTCTTTACTAGCCTTTGTAGCAGCAACATACTCTACCTCTATTGTTGAAAGTGCAACAACCTTTTGTAGTTTTGAAATCCAACTTATTTCTATTCCACCTATAGTAAACACATACCCTGTGGTACTCCTCCTGCTATCTTTATCACCTGCCATATGTGAATCAACATATCCTTATAGAACAGTTCCTGAACCTCCAAAATATAATACATGATTAGAAGTACCTCTCAAGTATCTAAGAATCCACTTTACTGCCTCCCAATTTTCTTTACCTGGATTGTTCATATATCTGCTCACAACTCCCACTGCATGTGTAATATCTGGTCTTGTGCAAACCATTGCATACATCAAGCTGCCAACTGCTTATGAATATGGGACCCTGGACATGCATTCTATCTCCTCCTGTGTCTTGGGACACATTTCCTTAGTTAATTTGAAATGGTTGGCCAAAGGTGTACTAACTGGTTTTTCATTATGCATTCTAAACCTCTCCAACATCTTCTTTGTGTACTCACCCTAAGACAATGTCAGTTTGCAATTTTTCCTGTCTCTTGTTATTCTCATACCAAGGATTTTCTTTGCAACACCCAAATCCTTCATCGCAAATGAATTGGGTAATTTCTTCTTGATCACATTTATATCCTACATATTAAACCCTGCAACAAGCATGTCATCTACATACAATAGCAAGATAATAAAGATTCCATTTTCTAGATTTTTAAAACAAACATAATGATCAGAATGACATCTACTATAACCCCGTTCTGTCATAAACCTGTCAAACTTTAGATACCACTACCTTGGAGCTTGATTTAGGCCATATAAGCTCTTCTTCAACCTGTATACCAAATTCTCCTTCCCTTTGACCTCATACCCCTGTGGCTGCTGCATATAAATATCTTCCTCCAAAACCCCATGGAGAAAAACTATTTTTACATCTAACTGTTCAAGATGAAAATCTTCTACTACCACAAGACTTAAAATAGTCATAATTGAAGTCATTTTAACAACAGGAGAAAATATTTCATCAAAATCTATACCTTTCTTTTGTGCAAACCCCTTTACAACAAGTCTAGCCTTGTACTACTTTTCTCCTACATCTTCTTCCTTCAAGTTGTAAACCCATTTATTCTGCAATGCTCTTTCTCTCGCAGGCAACTGAACCAAGTCCCGAGTTTGGTTATTTTCCAAGGAATCCATTTCCTCTTTCATTCCTTCTTCTCACTTATTTTTGGTGTCTACCTGCATTGCCTCTTCATAATAGTATGGTTCACTAGAATCAGTCAACAATAAATAATACAATGAAGGAGAGTATCGTTCAGGGGGTATACTTAACCTGGTAGATTTTCTAACAACATTTCCAGGTGTTTGAGGTACATGTTGTTGTTGTTGTACATTTTGATTTTCTAGTTCCTTTGGAATTCCCTTTTTAGTGATCTCATCAAGCACTGTGTATTCTTGTTTTTCTTTTTCCTGTTTCTTTCCCTGCAACTGATCTTTGTACATGACCTTCTCATTGAATATGACATCTCTACTCCTAATGAATTTTTTATTTTCATAATCTCATAAGCGATAACCAAAATCATTAACACCATATCCAATAAAGGTACACTTCTTGGATTTTGCCTCAATCTTTATTCTATTTTCTTTATCAATATGGACAAATGTTTCACAACCAAAAGTTTTCAAAAAAGAATAGTTTACCTTTTCTCTTATCCATTCCTCCTCTAGAATTCTACCATCCAAAGAGATTGAAGGTCCTTTGTTTATTAATTAAACAATAGTATCTACAGCATCTGCCCAAAACTGTAAGGGAAAACTAGCATGCAATCTCATACTCCTTGCCCGCTCCATGATTGTCCTGTTCATCCTTTCTGACATACCATTTTCTTGTGGTGTTCTTGGAACTGTCTTCTCTCTATGAATCCCATGGTATGAACAGTAATCATCAAAATCCTTGATGCAATATTCACCTCCATTATCTGATCTGAGACACTTCAACTTTTTTCCTGTCTCATTCTCAACTAAAGCTTTCCATTTCGTAAAAGTATCAAAAACATCAGATTTTTGTTGAATGCAACAAACCCAAGTTTTTCTAGTTGCATCATCAATAAAAGTAATATAATAATGAGAGACACCAAGAGATGATACATGAGCTGGTCCCCATACATCTGTATGCACAAGCTCTAACCTTTCACTCTTCTTTTCTTTTCCGACTCTGAGAAATCGGACTCTCTTCTGTTTTCCATAAACACAATGCTCACAGAAGTCCAAAACAATTTGTTTAAGATCTGGCAGCAAATTTCTTTTGTGAAGTATCTGCATCCCATTCTCACTCATGTGTCCAAGCCTATGATGCAACAGTGTTGTATCCACTCCTACAGAAGCTAAAGATATAGAAGAGTCAGTATTACTAGTACATAAATACAATGTACCTACCTTCTCTCCTTTCGCTATCACCAATGATCCTTTGATGACCTTCCACGTCTTATATGTAAATATGGATATACAACCTTCACTTGCCAACTACCCCATTGAAATTAGATTTTTCGTTAAATATGGAACATGTCTTACCTCTTTCAACAACCATTGGTTTCCATTGCGTTGCTTTATTTTTACCTTTCCCGTTCCAACAATTTTGCATGGTGCATCGTCACCCAAATCAACTTGTCCAAAATCACCTTGAACATAATCTAGAAAATGTTTCCTATGGGGTGTGGCATGAAATGAAGCCCCTGAATATACTAACTAAGACTTAGAAATATTATCTACAGAAAGAATCAAAGCATCTTGTAACACATCACCTATTACATTTGCTTCTTGATTTCTCTCATGTTGTCCATCTCTTTGTTTCTTTGGAGCTCTACAGTGTTTCTTTAGATGTCCTTTCTTCCCACAATTCCATCACTCTATCTTTCCAAGTCTACATTTGGATATGCCCTTCCTAGAATTCCCACGGTTCCCAAAACCCTTTCCTCTATCCTTTTGTCTTCCCCTATTCTCCATGTTCAACGCATTTCTCGATGTCTCACCTGTGTTTTTCCATTGCATTTCCTCACTAAGGATAACACCAACAACATCATCAAATTTTAAATTATTTGAACCAGAGAGAGTTACTTACAACCATGACCAAGTCGTTCCAGCTTTCTGGCAATGAGCACAAGATTAGAAGAGCCCTGACCTCATCATCGAAGTCCACTTTTACATAACTTAGTTGATTAGTAACCGTGTTAAAATCATTTAAATGATCTGCAACATACCCACCTTCCGACATCTTCATATTAAATAATATATTCATTAGAAATACCTTATTGGATGCCGAGGGTTTTTCATACAATTTGGCCAATGCTTCCATCAAACCCTTCATTTTCTTTTCTTTCGAAATATTGAAACCCACCGATGCTGCTAGGCTCAGCCGTATCATTCCTAGAGCCTTTCTGTCAAGAATCTCCCATTCTTCGTCCTTCGTAGCCGTCATCTTATTTTCTATTCTGCCCAATCGTAGGAATAGATCCTTCTGATATAAATAGTCTTCCATCTACATCTTCCATAACTAGTAGTTTTGGCTGTTAAATTTCTCGACCCTAAAATTTCCATCTTCCGACATTGCTCCCACTCAAACCAAGAACCCACTTTTCCTACGAGTTACCTTTCGCTCTGATACCAGTTGTTAGAAAAACGAGACCGTAGAGCAATAAAATAAAACAAATGCAGAAACAAAACACAAAAGATACACAATACAATAGAGACACATATTTACGTGGTTCACCCAGTGTGGGCTACGTCCACCAAAGAAATTGTCAGGTCCTTCCTTTATTATTGTCCATCTTATGAAGGGATACAACCTACAACAAACCCATTGTAACTTCCTCTTCTTTCTCTCACAGTCTCCTATCTCATAATACAATATTCATCATTAGTCATAGCCGCAATACATTTCCCTCATAAAAGAGGGTTGCCTTCTAGGGCGAAAAACCCTAACATAATCTCTACCATTAGATCTTCGACCTTATAATGAACGGTCCAGTTTTACAATGAAATTACAATATACATTTACAAGGAAATTTTTCCTTCGGGGGATTTTCCCTCGAACCCCCGCTGGGGGCCCACTTGCCCCTAGACGCCCCAACCGGGGGGATAGCCCCCCCGGACCCCGCAGAGGGGGTACCTCCCCTCTGCACTCCCTTGTGTGGAAGAGTGTATATACTTCTGGGGTGTAAATACTTCATGGGGTATAAACACAACTGAAAGTAAAAGACCTCTGAATCAGGAAGATAATCAGGCTCCACAACCAAGATGTCTTATGGATGATTTTAGGGGCTAAATTTCACTCATAGGCTAATTTTTCATGGGTTTTCCCCAAAAAAGATTGGCTATTCTAAAAATTATTCGCCCAGATTCTATAGGATAAAATTATTTTACCTTAAAAATAACCAAAAATTTATACAAACTATATAAAATCCTTAGAAATTTGACTATTTTTACAAAAATATCGCCAACATTTTATAGTTAGCATATGAAGGATTAGTAAGATTCGCCAAGGTTTCTAAATTTTAAAATAAATTTCCATCCTTAAAATCATCCCTGATAGGTCTATGTATTTCCATTCTGTTTGATGTCTAGGTATTTATATTTCCAGGTCTAGGTCTAGTCATTGGCATGTCTAGGTATTGACATGTCTAGGTCAAGGCCACCTTTTCTTTCCTTGTGATGTACAACACTTACTATAGTGTGTGAGAGTCTAAGAGGGATGGAGAGGAATAGATAGAGGGGGGGTTAGAGAGAGAGAGAGAGAGAGGAAGGGGAGGATATAGGGAAGTGGGGTAGATATAGGAAAATAGAGAAAATGGGCGAGAGTGAGGGAGAGAGATGGAGGGGGATATAGTGAGCGAGAGAGGGAGTGTTATATGTAATAGGTAAAGAGATAATTTGAGTAGAGAGGGAATAGTTGGGAGTGTGAGAGGGAGAGAGAGGAGAGATAGTGGGAAGGAGGTAGAGAGAGAGATGGAGTGTTTGAGAGTGTTAGAGGGAGGGACATAGATTCCAAGAGGGGAGGGAAAAAGAGAGAGAGAGAGAGAGAGATAGGTGTGTGAGATATGGTAGATTTAGAGGAGAAATAAAGAGAGAGGAGATATATAGGGAGGGAGGGATTGAGGGAGGGGGAGAGAGAGAGGGAGGATGAGGGTAGAGAGTGTATGTTTGAAAGTGTCAGAGCGGAGAGAGGAAGATAAAGAGAGTGAGTGAGAGTGTGAGAGGGGAGAGAGGAAGACAAATATATTGCATGCAAGTGTGAGAGGGAGGGAGAGGGAGACCAACAGGGGTGGTAGAGAGAGAGAGTTATAGGAATGGGGGGAGAGATAGAAAAGGGGGGTAAAGAGAAAAAGAGAGAAAGGGGATTAGAGTGGTTGATTAAGAGAGAGGAGGACACAAAGTGAGTGGGAGAGAGGGGTATATGTAAGGGAGGGAGAGAGACGGAGGAGAGATATTGGTATGGAAATGGGAGAGAGAGGGAGTGAGATGGAAACCAAGAGAGAGGGTAGAGAGAGAGAGGCTGGAAATAGATGGTACATGTAGGAGAGAGAGAGAGAGAGAGAGAGAGAGAGAGAGGAGAGATAGTGAAAGTTAGGGGG
>ML776548.1:1874487-1923551 GCA_009831015.1 Picea engelmannii
ATGTCTTTTCATTCCTTGCAATGTCTAGGTATAACCATGTATAGGAGTTTGAGAGGGATAGAGATGGAGAAAGAGAGGTGGGGTAGAGAGAGAGAGAGAGAGTGAGAGGAATGGGGGCATATAGAGGGAAGGGAGGTAGAGAGAAGTAAATAGAGAGAAGGGGGAGAATGGGCGAGAGAGAGGGAGGGGAATTCAAAGTGTGGGGGAGAGAGGAGTAGATGTGTAGATGTAGGAGAGAGAGAGAGAGAGAGAGAGAGAGAGAGAGAGAGAGAGGAGATATGGTGGGAATGAAATTCCATTGTTAGGGTACTCAACAATTATACATGTTTTGGGAATGAAATTCCATTGTTAGGGTACTCAAAACCTGCACAAATGGAGATATATACCTAAAATGTTGTTGGAAAAATAACATACCATTGTTAGAAAAAATCAAATTTCACATATCTATTCACAATATCTATGAATACAAGTTTTATATTCCAAAGGCTAATTCATTTTACTACGTTACGTATTTTTACACCATATTAAAATTCATTGTAAAAGTATCTTGAATAATCCCTCCATGTTAACATATTGTTGTTTTTCCATGCTTCATTGCCACTAACAAATCACAAGAGACCAACATCAGCTTGAACTCACCCTAATATTTTATTTAAATGTCATATGTAAACTCCATAACAATTGAAAGATAAAACCAACATAATATATCTTAAATTTGAGAGGGGTCAAGTCCCTCAAGGCGAAAACATTTTTTCATTGAAAAAACTTGAGGAAAGGTTTGCATGTCGAAGGAGTTGAGTCCTCTCACTGGAGGATAGATTAGAAGTTAAGATCAATATTGGTAAATAAAATTGAATGGTGTGCTATGCAATATTAGGGAGATGTTAATTTGTTTTTTGGTCAATATGTTGTTGACATATGACATATGAATATGTGTGTGTGTGTCTCTATGTGTGTCTCCACAACCCCAACCAATGTGGCCACTTAAGGAAATATATTAATGCAAAAGAAAATTAATTTAGAAGAGAGATTCTCCCAATCAATCATCAACAAATGAACCTCCATGCTATTTAAATAGATATCATGGACCAATAGAGTGTGAAGGCACATATCAATATAGACATAAATATTAAAGAGAATATGAATTGTCAGATCACTTTATGTATAGAATATATTGTGACTATTGGATTACATATCTACACATACATACAAAATAAATACACTAAGAAACATACTTCTACATAAATACATATTATACCAAGTTGAACTTAACTAACAATTAAGTGTTTCAATATCCTAACATCCAGCCTTAAGAACAACTTAGGATAAGATTGAAGGATTTACAACTTGGTGATACAATAGGAGAAGGAAGGAGGAATTAGAACCTATCACCCCTTAATGACAACTTCCTAAAGTCCTAACATAGATTAAATTTAGGAAATCTTTTCTTTTGTAAGATACTTTGTGAAAAATTATACAACTTGACCTTGAGTAGGTAAAAAAAGAACTTCAAGAACTCAACCACAAATGATCTTTCTGATGAAGTTCATTTGGATGTCAATGTGTTATTTGAGTTGATTTTGAACTAGATCCTTGGTGAGCTTCATGTCTCTCTGATTGTTTCACTAGAGAATGATAAGATGCTACTACTAAAATATGAACTATGAAAGGATATATCAAATCCACAAGGCTTCTTGACTTACATTAATCATTGTTCAGTACTCTACTTCTACTAAGAAAGATAAATATCCTATTTTTTATTACAAACCCAAGTTAGAGTTCCGAAACCAAGGACAAAAACATAACCTTTAGTATACTTTTGATCATCAAGGTCACTGACCCAATCAAAATAAGCGAAACCAACCAACCAACACTACAAGAAAAATACATTTTAGCAGAGGTTATAATGGAGCTTTCTAGTGTTACAAAATTGGAAAAACATTTCAAAAACACCTCTGCTACAATATCTATTTTCGATAGTGGATGTTTTGTGGATACTATAACATAAGTTGATTATAACTAAAAAGATCTGGGTGGCCGAAGGTGTTAGAAGAGTTTTACAAATTAGTGTGCTTGTATAAGGAACAATCATCGGTGCGTAGATACACTTATAACACTAGTGTTGTACACTTAATGTCAAGCACCAAGGTAATAAAATATTCAAGCACTGGGGTAGTAAAATATTTAAGCACTGGGGTGGTTTTCTTATAAACACCTAGGATTTAACAGTAAAATTCACCAGGGGAGTTAAAAATAATTAAGAACCGGGTATTTTTGCTAAAAACACCTCATTGCGTTATTAATAATAACACACCAATGTCGTATAAAATAATATGCACCATTGCATTACCTGGAAAACCCACCAGGTGCATTAAAAATCCAAAGAACCAGTGCTTTTTAGTAACAAACAAGCCCTGATGCTTTTCAATAACACAATAGTGTCAATGCATATTAATAACATAAAAACATCGGTGCATATTAATAATCCTAAAGAACCTGTTCTTATTAGTAACACAAAAGCACTAGTGCTCCGTATAAGCTTAATGCACTGAAGGGAAATTTTTAAAAATAATTTTGTGGTATTAAATAAATATTGAAATCGGTGTTAATTGATTACATAAAAGAATTGGTGTGCATTTCACATGAAACACACTTGTGAGTTTTAATATTAATCCCGCTGATGATATTAATAATTAAAATACACCAAGAAACATCGACCTATAATAGTGAAATTATTGCTATTTTTTAATTCCATTATTTATAAAAAAATTACATATATCTTATATTTTGATTATTGAATTTAGATATGATGTTTGGATTATTTTTTATATCATCATATTTTTCATCTCTTCATTACAATATCTAATAATCTATATATTGAATCAATGATTTAACATTTCACAACAACACTGAACAAGGCAATAGAATAAATTAAAACATATTTTAATATATGAATAAGAGGTTCTCTATCATACAAAATGGGACACTTATCGATAATCCCTTTTCTTTCAATTGGGACACTATGTCCATTTCATTAAACAAAAATTTATGATTTTAACAGACAATTATTTCAAAAAAGTACAATCACAGTTTGCATTGATATCCAAATATATTGGTCATCATTCTTCGCACGAACTGTTGTTAGTCCTCGAGCTACTTCCATGCCCCAGGTTATTTTGCTGAATGGTTGTTTTACTGCCTCGATTGTTTTGTTCTTATTCAAGTTGCATCTACAAACACAAAAAAAAAAACTATAATGAGTTTATATACATTGGTGAGAACAAACAAAAAATTGAAATAAATAATATACATGAATGTAAATTGAAAAGCAATGTACTTGAAAAGAAAGAATTGACTCATGAATCATACACATATGTTCAAAATCAAATATCGTGACTTGTTTCAACAATTCTTTTGTTGGTTCAATTCCATACTTTATTTCCTATGTGCTTTATACCCCATAATAAATCATAGATTTAATATAAAATGTTATTTTTGTTTCATTAATTATAAAAAAATAGAAGTAAAACAACATATATTATACTTACAAATTCCAGAATTAATTTTTGATATTCCAACATATACTCAAAACCCTTAATTAATCCAATGTCAATCAATTTGTTTGATGGATCTTCTTTGTATGTTAGCACCTATTTGAAGACGTTCAAGGATGGATGTTGTAAAACAACTTAAAATGTACAAAAAAAAAGCCTTAAGTTGTTATAGGGAAATAACAATTACTCACAAACTTTCTTATCAACCCTTTTCTTCCTTGTCGTCTAGTTTTGTGTGCATAATGAGTTCCATTTTCTTTTATTTTCTGTAAGAGAATATTTGAAAATTAATATTTAATGTTAAATTAATTATTTGTACCTAATAGAAAATTTCAATGATTGCATACATTTGAAGCACATTGTTGTTGAGATAGCTCCTCCTATAATAAAATTATGTCCAATTCTTTTACCATCTCCTTGTACACTTTTTTGGACATTCCTACTGGCATATTTTGGATATCAACTCATTGTTCCTCTTAGATTTTCATAATTTTCCTGAAAATGTAACATGACAATAAAGTGTTTTTATATTGATATATGAAAACTAAATATCACAAAATTGATATATTAATAAATGAATACTTTTTAATACACACACACACACACATTCTAAAAAAGTGTTTTACAAATATTACTTTTTGAATGATTCTTTTTTGTTTTTGTATGGTTTTTCTATTGCAAGTATTATAAGTCTCATTGACCATTACTTTGGAAATGCTTCCTGTAGTTTTAATATAAGTTGGTTCTTGGAATTATTGGATTGATTTCTATATTTTAAGTGGAAAGTATGTATATACGTTCGTTCCAATATATCGCTTATAGTTCTCTAAAAGTTTTTCCCCCTTTGATTAATCTCCAACACCACTCCAAATGAGCTAAGGACCAGTTCATCATCATTTATATCTTCTATATTAATTAATTTTGTTTTGTTATGATGACATTATGTTCACTGGTTGTTGGTACCTATAGAAAATTAAATATATTTGAATTGATAGATTTTTTGAAACATGTCATCTAATATTCTTAAGTATAATATTAATGAAAAAAAAAAAATCAATTTGAATAATATTTTTTCCTTCACCTAATTCATCCCTCTACAATTTTTCCATGAAGATTTTACGCTCTTTTGCAATTGGATTAGAAATAATTTTATCAATATTCCTCATTTTGTGGCCCTACATGACACACACTAACCAATACATTTTTGTTAAATTTACATATATTTCAACCATATTAATTTTGTATAAAATTTACAAAGAAACTTCCTTATTTGTTTTTCCAGATGTGTCATCATTGTGTCGACCAAAACATTTCTTATTTGAAATATTATCACTCATAATTTTATCTATATACAACATGAACCATTCAATATAGGAATTATTAAATATATTTTATAAATAAATCACATAATTTTCTAGAAAAAAAAAATTCATTGTAACTGGTGTGTTTTTTATAAATAAATCACTAGAGATTTTATTACATAAAACACACAGGTTCGTTCCATACAACAAAATGCACTGAACAATTTAATTTATTTTTTTAAATATTTTGAATTACAATAGTGAGATATATGTACAAGACATCACAACGAATACAGTAGAAAAAAAAAACATAGCAAAAAAATTAAACATTCATAAAGAAAAAAACAATAGAAAAATTACACACCGATGAGAAGAAAAAAAAAATTATGTGACAACATTTTCTGTGTAGTCTAGATGAGAAAAAATCGATGATATTTTTTCTTATGCACCATATTTGTTTAATTAAAAAAAATTGTATTTATCAATGCTCCTTAGGAATAAGCACATTGGTGTGTTTATGTCGAAATAACGCACCAAAAAATCGCAAAATATTTAAAAAAAAAAAACGTCAAATCAAAAACCGTTTATAAAAAACTTAGATGACCAATTGCGTTTGGGAGATGATGCAATAAGTGATCCCTTTGGATCACATGTTAAACACTTATAAATAGAAAAACAAACCCATTATATCTAGAATACCTAAAACGAAAATCCCTATTTATGAAGTGATAGAAGGAGTTAAACCCTAGAGTGGAATTTTTCATTCATGTAATTTAAAAAAACAAGGGTTTAAGGTAAGTATGAATTTTTTATTATTTTTTTCTAAATTTTAATTAAAATCCAAATAGGAATACAATTTGTAAAATTTTTATTATCAAAATCAACAGTAAAATTTAAAAGTTTTACTATGTAGGGTTTTGAGTGAATCGCCATACCCTTCAAATCTTGATTTTTTGAACATTTTTGTTATTCCAAATTATTATCCTGCTCCACAATGCTCCCTAATATGTCTCTATTCTAAATCTATCTCTAGTAAATTTTGGGAAAATAATGAAAATATTGAATACCTTCTTAATATTAAAAAAACATTATGAAAAGGGTTTAGTGTGAATCACCATATCCTTTAAATTATCATATTTTGAATAATAATATGGTTCCAAAGTATTCTACTCCTCCATAGTGTTCCTTCATATGTCTCTCTTGCAAGTCTCTCCCTTGCAAAATTTTTCAAAATAATGAGATAGTGAATTTCTTTTTAGTATTTAAATGACTGTGAAATTCGATTCGTACTCTTTTTTTAATTTTTTAAAAAATATCACATTTTTTTTTTCACCATGAAAATGCATTTATGTAAGACACATTGGTGTAGACATATTGCACTATGCACCAGTGAATCTATATTAATCGATGTATCGATAAGATATAATTGGTTTTTATTAACAAAATCTCGAAACACGATGTGATTAATTTTTCAACGCACCACCAATGCTTATTATTAATATGTGCACGAGTGTGTGTATGGTTTATAAGATCACCGAGATGTTTTTAAAGTTATTTGAACTTTTGTTTGCACAAAAAATAATATATTCATCTCGAATTATCTTTTAGGATGAATTCACATGACTTACAATTGTAATACCCCTCCAATAAAATAAAGTAGCATGCTAAATAATTTCCTTAAGTGGAAAATTCGA
This sequence comes from Picea engelmannii, assembly GCA_009831015.1. NCBI lineage: Eukaryota > Viridiplantae > Streptophyta > Pinopsida > Pinales > Pinaceae > Picea > Picea engelmannii. Next base: position 1,881,037 of record ML776548.1, read on the forward strand.
GTATAGAATTAGTGGGTAAATTTAATTGTTGATTATTTAATTATCATACCATACAATGAATTTCCAAGTGTCCTATGTGACTGGACAGATGTAAGAGACAAGATTTTTATTTTAATAAATAAAGGGATGGAAGGAAAAACCATGTTCAAAAGAGATGATTATGAATCCATGAGTGGGCAGCAAGATGAAGATGACCCTGGGCAGGAAAGGACAAGTGTTAAAAGTCAGTTCTAGTGATTGATACACCTTGCAAATCAGGGATTTGCCCAAACTGCAAAAATTCCCAAGGGAAAACACATGGGGAAGAATAATACCTAGACAACAAAGAAATATAAGAACACATTTGTGAGGAGGCAGAACACTGCTTATCATGTGGAAGAAAGGAAATAGCGGAAAAATATTTCTTTCTCTAGGGAATAGAGGGAGAAAGGGTTGTTGTGTGAGAACTATATGTGTTAGGAAACTATCAAGAACAAGAGGACTGTTGAAACATGAAGCTCAGTTCTCCCTCATGGATTCATAATCAGGCTTGGGGGTGATTGGATCAAGTGAATTGGATGATCCATTCTACGATTGGGTGGAACTTGATTGCTCATTTTGTGTTCCAGGTTTTTCTTTTTAAATTGTTAAATTTAAATGTCTATTTTGTTGTTATTACTATTGTATGATGATGAAATAGATTAGATAAAGATATCTATGTTTTATTTCCAATACATTGAAGTTTTGTGTGCCATAATGGCCACTACCTAAAGTAAAAGGTTGATATAGAAACCATAGATAGTTATTTCTTTATTTATGTTTTATAAATATGCACATTATACCATCTACGATGTTTTAAAAGAAGTATTGCAAGTTTGTTACAAATTACAATCAGTTATACCATAATAACATTGGATAGTAATTATATGGTAATATCAATGGAAAGTAATCATACAATTATAACAATGGAAATTATTCACACAGTAAGCATAAGCGGAAAGTGTTAAATCATAGCACCCAAAATATGTACACATGTGATGAAGAAAATATACTTATAACCTAAAAAATTTATATATGTGTGTGTGTGCGTGCGTGTGTTGATAATGTGTGTTTAAAATTATACCATAATGCTATATAGACATTCCAAGCCAATTGCTATAGTGATAACCATGATGTAGAGTAATCATACAAGGGGTTTCCATTATATTGTTCCTCTGTTATTACAATCCAGGAACCTGAATACCTTTCACAATCTTCGATATGCAAGGCCCTTCGATTGATGGATATATCACATGTAAGAAAGGGAATTAACACAAGTATGAATTAGTAGTGTAATTTTTAAATAATTTGAAAGTAATTAATAAGTATAATGTTGATGTAACAAAGGAACAATACTTGGACATATATAATGTCTCTCGGATCTGCATAAGAAAGAAGGTCGATATCGTGTAGAAGGTGGAGGTACACGAATGGAATCTAATGGGATCCTCGCACCAAGAAAAAGAGGACCCATCATTAATTGAAGTACCAATATACTACCCATTTAAGTACATAACAATTTTATAAAACGTTAAATATACGTTGAACTTAAATAAATAATTCACCTGTAATTAATGAAACGAAGGAAAGACGAGACATATATCTTTGTGATTATAGGAAATAATAGACATAAGTAAACTACAAAAGAAACAACGAACTCATAGACTCTGTAATTTATTTTTTCAAATTTTATGTATGTATTAGTATGTGCGTTATAGATATTAAATAACCATACAACAATATGACAAAAAACCACTAATTTGAAATATTATTATCCACATGGTTTACTCAAAACATTTCTTGATAGAGGAATGAAATCAAGTTTACTACAGGAAACGAGTAAATTCGTAAAAGGGGATAAATATTAACTTTTGAAATATATATATATGGTACATGAGAACCATAAAGGAATTGGGTATTGTGAAAGTTACAAAAGGATATCAACCGACTGTTAAAACGATAATAAACAGAGAAGAAAAATCTTGTCGAGTCAACTAGATTTAGATTTAATTCTTGAATTAGAGTGGTGAATTTGTAACGACCCCATCATTACAACCATAGGTGAAGCAATTTTTTTGTTTTTTTCTAAGAATTAAGAGGCAAGAAGGTGATGATGACAATAGTTTAACCCCACCACTAATGATGAATGCAAGCACGTAGTCCAAACAATAGGCTACTCTGAAACCACACACAGGCACAAGGGAAACTGGCCAAAACATGCACAGAATAACAAGGAGGAACGACTACCCTCCCGATGCAAAGAGACACTTCTACACACTAAGGGACAAATTTCCCTTCTTGACACAACGACATTGATGAACAAGACTAGAAACTCATGGTGCGCAAGCCAAACACATGAAGGCATTCCACCCATGCACCCAAACAACTAACCACGCTCAACAACACTCCCCAACACGCATTGACTTTGGTCAGGTTTTCATTCGCTACTATCCTATTGGGCGTGCCATGATCCCCTCATCAGGAATAATGCCATCCCCAGGTGATAGACACATCGAAAACCTTGAAACCACCCATCCTATCAGGACCGAGGACTCTAGATAAATCTGATGCACTAGAAACCAAATACTGAAAGGAAAACCACACCCATACCCCAACACCAGGTCAATGAAACACTAGAGGACAAAGATAAGGGATGACACAAGACAATTCATGGCATCGTTCTTGACCCAACTAATCACCCATTCTAAACCAGTCAACATTTACAAATTGTTTTTGACAATGAATATCCATCGAAATTTAGAAAGTCTAAATAATAATTTAGTCTTTAACTTACCAACTGATTAACAATTAATACAATCCAATCGGCCATTCTACTTTACACCATAGACATTACTTTCAATCTAAATAACATCACTTTCAAATCAATCGACAATTCTATAGTATAATCAAGCATTCATTTCAATTGAAATAAACTCAATTATGAATTAGTTCGACAATGTTGCATTATGATTTAATCATTAACTACAATTTAATTTAGCAAGATTAATCTATACTTTGGTCAATACTCCTAAACTCATTTAACCATTAATCACCATCTAAAAGGGTAATTCTAAGTTAATCTCCAAAATTACAATCTAACTATCAAATGAGAATTTATAACTACAATAGCCACATCAATGTAAAATGATACAATATAACACTTGTAATCATTTAAATTACACATGTCGTCTATCTAATATAACCATACCGAAAATAACTAGCAGTTTGTATCATTAAGAAGGGAACTATTGACTGTTAACATCGTTGTAGAAATTGACATCGCTATGGAAATTAATATTGAGAAGGAAACTGTTGCCTCTTGACATTGTTGTAGAAATTAGACTGGCAATTAACATGGAAATTAAATAGAAATTAATCTGATCAATAACATGGCTATAGCAATTAATGTTTGGTAGTGAGAATGATGAGTACACTCAAATTGAAGGAGAATAAGAAGACAAAACAAACTGCAGAAGGATCAACTCGTGGTCATTCAACAATCAACGTAGTCAACATTTAGGGCAACTCGTGGTCACACCAATAGTAAAACTCAGTCACAATTAATTGGCAAAAATCATGGGCATTTACAACAAGATCAGGTAATCGATTTAATAGCCAAAATCATGGGTGTTTACATCAAGCTCGGGAAATCTATTTAAAGAAAATTCATGGGTGTTTTATCAACAACCTAGTCAATCAGTTTAAAGAAAATTTGTGGGTGTTTTATTAGCAACTCAGTGAATCATTTTAAAAGGAAAAACATGGGCATTTCAAAAACAACTCGGTCAACTTTTAAAAGGAGAAAACATGGGCATTTAAACAACAAGCTTAGTCACATTTTAAATGGAAAAATCAAAGTTCCCCTTTTTCATTGCCCAGATGCCAATTGTAAATGCATATAGGAATAACCAAAATGCTTTCCCTTACCAGGTTGCCAATTAATGAATTAAAATTTTAATTAGGATAAAAGTAAAACAATCATTCCCATTTTTATGTTTTTATCCCAAAAGATTTTTATAAAACACTTTAATTGGTTACCCCCTTCGTGTGACAAGGTTAATGAAGATTATCTTTATTATTTATTATATTTTTATTTTTTTTATATGTTTATTTTTATTTTTATTTTATTTTATAAAAAGGTAAATTTTTACCACCAGCAAATATTAGACCTAGACCTTAATTTCCTAGGCGGGGTGACACAATTTTTTTTTTAGCGAAAGGTTTCAAATCTTACTTAACACTTTATTGTCCTAAAGTCATATAGGTTTATTCATTTATTAAATAACCATGCGACGTGCCCTTCAGGACGCACTAGGTGCTCCAAGTGTGCCACTCGCCTCTTTCCATTTTTCTTGTGTGACGTACCCTTCAAGATGCATCACATGCTCCAAGGGTGTCACTCGCCTCTTGACTGACTTGGTAGACATCAAAAACCCTTGGATTCAATACTCCGCCAGGTGATCCTGTGGGAGACTAAGGGCCTCTAAGGAATAAGGCCCCTACCTTATTATGCACCCCTTAGAATCATCGTGAGCGACTATCACAGTCTACCCTCACGGCATCATGGGTCCTCTCGAACTAGGTAATCATTAACCTACAGTTTGAGCCACAACGGGAGTGCTAGTAGGTTGTGGTAGGGTTGTTGTCACACCTCTCCCACAACATCTCTGGTAGTCGAGCATGACCCCTCTACTCCACATGTGATTCTGGTCAGCAAGTTATCGTCATCTTGCATCATCAACAAATCATGTTAGAAATATATCCATATCATATCATCTAATCAGATGCACTAATGTCACATATAAAACAATCAAACCCCATTAGTTCACTCCCCGACTAGATCTGAAGTCCAAAGGCTTCCATCGATGCCTATGCACTCTCAAGTTCTGAAATCCTACACACTCAGTAAAATCGAGTCAATAACACCTGTCTATGTCAATGCAACAAAACAACATGACATCAACCCATAGAACCTCATAATTAAAATCAATGTTTTAATAGCATAATAATCCGGATCACTTGTGAGAAAGTTTCCTCGAAGAATAAGTTCGCTTAGTGCACAAGAGAGGGATGTTACATACACCCCCTCTTGGTATAAAATTCATCCCAAAGTTTCACAGTATAAGTGCCGAAATAATGTGTATCACAATATCATAAGTCTATCTATGAAACAAAAATGGAAACTGTTGGTGCATATCATATGCGTCCTCCCAGGTCACTAGTTGTCCCACTGGACCTTGACCTGATCTACTGTTTGACATCATAGTTGTCGAACACGATGATCTAGGATGTGGATTGGCTCATCCATGAGCTTCCCCTTGTTCGAAACCTGCAAAGAACTCATGTCAATAACATGTGTAGGATCACTAATATAATGTCTCAAAACAGATACATGAAAAATGTCATGCATACGCCTCAAAGAATCAGGCAAGGCTAGTTGATAGGACATGGGCCCCTTTCTCTCCATAATATTGAAAGGTCCCACCAACCTAGGAGAGAGTTTATCTCCCTTTCCAAACTTGATCGAATTATTATGCGGTTTAACCCACAAGAAGACTCAATCGTTGACCCCATAACTACGGTTGACATGGTGAGCATCGGCATAACTCTTATACCAATCCTGCACTTCTTTAATCCTTTGTATTATTATTTGAATTTGCTCTTCCATTTCTTGGATCGCTTCTGGTCCCACTAGGACCCTATCCTCAAGCTGATCCCAACTCAAAGGTGTTTGACATGGTCGCCTATAAAGAAACTAGAAAGGTTCCATCTTAATGGTGCTTTGGTAACTATTGTTATAAGTGAATTCCACCAGTGGCAATAATTCCTCCAAACTCTTTTGTTAGTCCATCACATACATGTGCAACATTTTCTCCAAGGTCTGGTTCATTCGTTCAGTCTTCCCGTCAGTCTCTGGGTGGTACGTAGTACTGAAGTTAAGTTGGATTCCCAAGGCCTCTTGGAAATTCATCCAAAATTGTCTAGTAAACACCAATCCACGATCAGATATAATCCTCTTAGGCATGCCATGCAGCCTCACAATCTCACTAATGAAAAATCTATCTATAAGAGGTGCCGGATACGTCCAACGCACATGAATAAAGTGACCACTCTTCATCAGAGTGTCTAATACTACGAAAATCGAGTCATGTATCCTTGTTGTCAGTGGAAATCCAACAATAAATTCCATCAAAATAACCTCCTATTTTAATTCTGGAATAGCCTGTGGTTGTAGTAATCCCATTGGATGTCTATGTTCAACCTTCACCTACTGACATTCTTGACATTTGGCCACATAGTTGACTATATCTACCTTCATTCCCTTCTAGAAAAATAAGGGTTTAAGTTCTTCCCTCATATTTGTGATTCTTGGGTGAGCCATGTACACTACTCTATGAGCCTCATTTAGGATCAAACTCCTCAACTCGTCGTTTGGTGGTACATAAATCTGATTTTTAAACCTCAATAATCCATCGTCATCAAGCGTAAATCCTTCAAATCTTGGTACCATCATTGTCTTTTGTCCTATAAAACCATCAACCTCTTTGTACCAGTCATCGTCACACTGTAAAGTTAGAATCTTTTCACGTAGATTCGTCTAAAGAGGCAACACAGAAAAGAGGCGTGGTCTCTAACTCAATGCATCTGCCACTTGGTTCACTGTTAATTTTATGTAAGTAATCTCGAAGTCGTACTCTCTAAGTAATTCTGACCAACATCGTTTTCGTGCATTCAGGTTGCTTTGTGTAAAGATGTGTTGTACTCCATAGTGGTCAGTCTTTAGTTCAAATTTTAGTCCAACAAGGTAGTGTCTCCAAACCTTCAAGGAATATATAATGGATAACAACTTCAAATCATGCGTCGCATAGTTCTCCTCATGCCTTCTTAGTTTCCTCAAGATGTAAGCGATCACTCGACGATCTTGGATCAAGACTCTGCCTAAGCCTTCCTTGGATGCGTTAGTGCATACCATGAAGTCTGCGTCCATGTCAGGGACCTTTAGTATCAATATTGTTGTCAACAACTCCTTGAGCCTCTGAAATGCTTCCATGCATTTCTCGGTCCAAATAAACTTCTTGTTTTTCTTCTTCAATTCCATGATCGGATTTGCTCTCTTCGAAAATCCCTCGACGAACAGTCAATAGTATCCTACTAAACCCATGAAGCTATGCACTTTCGTGACATTCGTTGGTGTAGGCCATTCCATAATAGCCTTGACCTTTGCTGGATCCATGACAATACCTTCGTTGGAGATGATGTGCCCTAAGTAGTGAATCTTCGATTGATAAAATGAGCATTTGGACAACTTCCCATAAAATTTGTGCTCTCACAAACAATGTAGTATGAAGCGCAAATGCTCGTAATTCTCCTCCATCGTCCAAGAGTAAATCAAAATATCACCAATGAATACTTGGATGAACTTGTCCAAGTACTCGTGGAACATCCCGTTCATCAAACTCATAAATACCCCTGGGGTGTTTATCAGTCCAAACAGTAAAACGCTAAACTCGTAATGTCCAAACCTTGTCTTAAAGGAGGTTTTAGGGACATCATACTCCTTGATCCGTAACTATTGATACCCCGATCACAAATCGATCTTTGAGAACACTGTCGCACCCTTCATTTGATTGAACATATCATCAATCCTCGACAACAAATACTAATTCTTGATCGTTGCCTTGTTCAATTGATAGTAATCAATGCAAATCCTCCACGACCCATCCTTCTTTCGTATGAAAATAACAGGTGCACCCCATGATGACACACTTGGACGTATCAGTCCTAGGTCCAACAACTCCTTTAGTTGCATTCTCAACTATTGTAACTCCAGGATCGACATCCGATAATTCATTCTCGCTATTGGTTCAGTCCTCGGTTTTAGGTCTATGGTAAAATCCAATTCCCTCTCCAGCGACATCCTAGGTAATTCCTTCGGAAAGATGTTTGCAAACTCTCTCACCAAATGAAGGTGTTCTGAACCTTCCGCTACTCCCTTCTCGTTTAACACAAGGATCGCATAAAAATTACATCCCTTGTGCATGCTCTTCTGAATATGCAAGGAAGATATGAACCTCAGGGAAACTCCCTAGTTCCATCCTACAATCACACGTATCTGTCCCTCATCATTGACCAAGCTCAACCATTTTGTCTTACAATTGAGTATTGCCTCATGCTATTCCAACCAGTCCTTACCAATCACGATGTCATAAGATCCTAATATCGTGATGTACCGGTTGGCCTTGGTGACAAACTCTCCCAGGTTAAGGATACAAACCGTAACCTTTCCTCCAAACTTCTATTTGGCTCTAGAAGCCATCTCTACAAAGCTAAACTTGTCATGTTCGACTTCCTTTACCCTAATTCATTTTAGCATCGTACCAGAAATGAAACTCTTAGTAGCACCAGGATCTATCAAAATAATAAGGGTCTGTTCAACGACGGTACCTGTCGTCTCGAGCATAGTCGACTTCTTCCTAGCGGTTATTCACTGCCGCATGAATCTGATGGGCCTTACCCAAATCTCCCACGGTAGTGGGTATGACTGATCCATATGATCTAGTCCTCTCCACAGGGAAGTCGCGTTGGTAGCATGGCTCCCCACACGTCCAACACCCCTTATTTGGTTCAGTAGTCCTAGTACTCAAAGTAGAAGATGACGGCCCACCAACCTACTATCCTATTTTGTTCTGCTGAACATGCCTAAATTGTTGCTGCTATGGTAAACATTGTTGTTGTTGTTATGGTCCCCTATAAGGTGTTTGTTACTGAGGTGTCGGTCATCGAGGTGTAGTCAAAGTGGATCCTCTCTGGAAGCCATGATATCTAGGCATATGTCTGGCTGGTGTTTGATGCTACTACGCACCAGATGACACCTGCCATCTCGGTCTCGCTGGAGTCCTTCTTTGACCCCCATTGATCAGCTCCTCCTCTGCTATGAGGGCATTATGGATGACATCATGCAAGGTTTGAGGCATCACAATCCTAACCTTTTCATTTATGCTACCATTAAGGCTAAACAAAAACCTGTTGACCTTACATTTCTCCATGTTAAGATGCAGAGCATACAAGAGTAACTCCATAAAACAGGCCTCGTACTCGGGCACTGTATGGTCGTCTTGTCATAAGACATTGAACTTGTTGAGCTGACGCTCAATAAATTCCTCTGATAGGTACCTCTCTCAGAACCATTCCTTGAAAAGTTCCCATGACACATCTTTGATGACCATGTTCAGCTGTGGTAGGAGCATCTTCCACCATAGAAGAGTGCTCCCCTTCAGTTGAAAGACCATCATGCGAACCTTCATGTTGGAGGTATAGTTGCGAAGTGCAAAGCACATCCCCATATTCTCTAGCCATGCCTCAGTGGCTACGTTGTCCAGGGCACCAAATAACTCGAGAAATTTGACCTTCTCGATCTCACGGTGAATGCTACCATTACCAACTGGAGTGTGTGGTGGATCCTCAGGAGGTGTCGACACCCTAGCCTCATCTCTATCCAAATGACTGATCCGTGCCTCAGACATGCGCTGAAAATATCTCATCATTCCGACAAAATCACCTATTGCTATCTACTTCTGCCTAACAACCTGTTCGTCTCTCTGGAGGTTAGACCCCTTAGGCATGGATGCTACTGGAAGTGTCGTGCCTCCTCCCCTAGCACCCCATCATCTACCTTTGCAGCATCCTCTAACCATGATTACCTGCACGACTAGAAGTCAACTTAATTAGAAACATTATAATCAATTCATATCAACGAAATTTGTAGTGATCCCAAGTCACAGGTTGAACCTACTCTGATACCAAGTGTAACGACCCCATCACTACGGCCATGGGTGAAGAAAATTTTATTTTTATTTTTTTAAGAATTAAGAGGCAATAAGGTGATGACGAGAACAGTTTAACCCCACCACTGATGATGAATGCAAGAACGTAGTCCAGGCAACAGGATACTATGAGACCAAGCACATGCATAAGGGAAACTAGGCAAAACATGTGTAGAATAAGAAGGAGGAACGACTACCTGACCGATGCAACAAGACACTCCTACACACTAAGGAACAACTTTTCCTTCCCGACACAATGATGTTGACAAACAATACTATAACCTCAAGGCACACTAACCAAACGCATGAAGGCGTTCCACCCATGCGCCCAAGAAACCTACCATGCTCGACAACACTCCCAAACACGCACCGGCTCTGGTCAAGTTTTCATTCACTGCTATCCCATTGGGCATGCCATGATCCCCTCATCAGAAATCATGCCATTCCTAGGTGATAGATGTGTCGACAACCTTGGCACCACCCATCCTATCAGGATCGAGGACTCTAGATAAATCTAACACGCTAGAAACCGAATATCGAAAGGAAAACCACACCCATGCCCCAACAACAAGTTGAAGAAATGCCAGAGGATGAAGACAAGGGATGATGCAAGCCAATACACGACCTCATCCCCAACCCAACCAATCACCCAATCTAAACCAGTCAATAGTTACAAATTGTTTTTGACATTGAATATCTATCAAAATTTAGCAAGTCTAAATTATAATTTAGTCTTTAGCTTACCAACCGATTGACAATTAATACAATCCAATCAACCATTCTACTTTACACCATAGCCATTACTTTCAATCTAAATAACATCACCTTCAAATCAATCGGCAATTCTACATTACAATCAAGCATTAATTTCAATCGAAATAACCTCAATTACGAATTAGTTCGGCAATGTTGCAATATGATTTAATCATCAACTACAATTTAATTTAGAAATATTAATCTATACTTTGGTCAATACTCCTAAACTCATTTAACCATTAATCACCATTTAAAAGGGTAATTCTAAGTTAATCCCCGAAATTACAATCTAACTATCAAATGACAATTTATAACTACATTAGCCACATCAATGTAAAATTCTACAATATAACACTTGTAATCATTTAAATTACACATGTCGTATATCTAATATAAATGTACCAAAAATAACTAGTTTTCGGTATCATTAAGAAGGGAACTATTGACTATTAACATCATTGTAGCAATTGACATCATTGTGGCAATTAATATTAAGAAGGAAATTGTTGTCCTCTGACATTGTTGTAGCAATTAGCCTCGCAATTAACATGGCAGTTACATAGAAATTAATATGACCAATAACATGGTTGTAGGAATTAATGTTTGGCAGTGATAATGTTGGGTACACTCAAATTGAAGGATAATAAGAAGACAAAACAAACTGCAGAAGGATCAACTCGTGATCATTCAAAAATCAACGCAGTCAACATTTAAGGCAACTCGTGGTCGCACCAGCAGTAAAACTCAGTCACAGTTAATTGGCAAAAATTGTGGGCATTTACAACAAGCTCAGGCAATTGATTTAAATCAAATTCATGGGAATTTTATCACCAACTCAGTCAATCGTTTTAAAGAAAATTCATGGTCGTTTTATAAGCAACTCAGTCAATCATATTAAAAGGCAAAAGCGTGGGCATTTCAACAGCAACTCAGTCAATCATATTAAAAGGCAAAAGCGTGGGAATTTCAACAGCAACTCAGTCAACTTTTAAAAGGCAAAAATGTGGGGATTTCAACAACAATCTCAGTTATGTTTTAAATGGAAAAATTGAGGTTTCCCTTTTTCATTTCCCAGATGCCAAATGCAAACACATACAAGATTAACCAAAACGCTTTCCCTTACTAGGATGCCAATTATAAAAAAATGCAAACAGGAAATCAAATCGTTTTTCCATTGCTAGGATACCAATACAATGCAGACCAGAATAACAAAAAAAAATGTTTTTCCATTTCCAGGATACCAATATAAAAATGTAGATAGGAAATAAAATCATTTTTCCATCGCCAGAATACCAATACAACGTAGACAAGAATAACAAATAAAAATGTTTTTCCATTTCTAGGATACCAATACAAAAATGCAGACATGAAATCAAATCATTTTTCCATTGCCAGAATACCAATACAACGCAGACATGAATAACAAATAAAAATGTTTTTCCATTTCTAGGATACCAATACAAAAATGCATACAGGAAATCAAATTGTTTTTCCATTGCCAAGATACCAATACAATGCAAACAAGAATAAAAAATAAAAATGGTTTTCCATTTCCAGGATACCAATATAAAAATGTAGACAGGAAATCAAATCATTTTTCCATTGTTGGGATACCAGTGCAATGTAGACAACACCATGATAAACGAAAGGATCCAATGGGATAATTCATTGAAAGGATTGCAAGGGTAAACCAACATGGATGCAAGAAATCCATATGCAGAGGTACTTTTGCTAGAAGGCCCAAGACAACTAATCAGCCAAGGACAAAAATAGAGGTAGATGGCTGACAGGAACATCCTTTGCCCATCATTCGTGCAAAGAAAAGAAGGGCGTTGAGATCCATAGGTATATTAACATTGAAGTGACGAACATAGATTAGTCTCTTGGCCGTCTGCTTAGGCATAGACTGATGAGCTAGGGACGAAGGAAAAAATAAACCGCAATCATCACAATCAATAAACCTTAGGACGGCCAAGACATGCAGGGATTGAAGGCCATGGGAAATCAATCAAGCATCAAGCTAAGGCTATGGGAAATTTTAGTCATCAACTAGAACGCTAAGACTATCATACACTTTACTTGATTAAGCATACAAAGCTGAAAGCATAAATTATACTAACATTCTACCACATAGAAGTAAAAGAAGGTGTATCGTTGCCCAATCACCCACTCTCAGTTGATGTCCCACGTTCTCCATGCAACTCCCTCTTGCCGACTGATGAGACTTCACCAGTACCTCCCAACCAACACTATGGGTACTCTTACTCCCCCTTATCCCCCTAAGCCGCAAAGGGGCCATGCACACTAACTAGAGAATCAACTAGCTCCCAGCTCACCTCGCAAGGCCGAGATACCACTCCTCGTCGAGCTGGGTATCCTAACTCCCACAAGATAAGTTAGTCAAGTATATATTTCCGCAACGTAACGTTACACAAAACATAAGAGGTCCTTCATCATTTTCATCCCTCCATTATATAGAGTTTCGAAGTCCCTTACTTTCCCAAATCCTATTTTATTTAATGTTTAATAATTTAATTCATAAAAATACTCCCCGTACATATGTCACCCATCCCCTTCATTCCTCCAAAAACTAATTTATATAATTAATTAATTACCCTTATTTCCCTCACCCACCTCGAGTCACTCCTAGAATCACTCCTAGGTGTCCCAAAATTCTCTTACAACTTTTAATGACTTTCACCATCATTAATTTGCTAGTTCAGTTTAAATTAGAAAGTTCTTAAATGGTAGATAGCTTACTAAGTTGGACTAATAGCTTTTTCCTAGTGTTTCCCCTTTCTTTTAAGGTTTCCATTTTTCCTAGTTTCCTAATTATTTAAGATTTCCCCTTTTTCCCTTTTTAATTAAACTAAAAAAGGCATGTGCATAAACCTACCCTTCTTCCCCTTTTTTTTAATGAATTAAATTTTTAATTATTATAAAAGTAAAACAATCATTCCCCTTCTTAAGTTTTTATCCCAAAAGATTTTTATAAAACACTTTAATTGCTTACCCCCTTCTTGTCACAAGGTTAATGAATATTATATTTATTATTTTAATTAATTAATTAATTAATTAATTTTATTTATGTTTATTTTTATTATTATTTTTTTTTAATAAAAAGGTAAAATTTTACCACCAGCAAAGATTAGACCTAGACCTTAATTTCCTAGGTGGGGCGACACATTTTTTTTTTAAGGGAAGGGTTTCAAATCTTCCTTAACACTTTATTTTCCTAAAGCCATCTAGGTTTATTCATTTATTAAATAACCAGACGATGTGCCTTTTAAGATGCACTAGGTGATCCAAGGGTGCCACTTGCCTCTTTCGGTTTCTCTTACATGATGTGCCCTTCAAGATGCACCACATGCTCCAAGGGTGCCACTCGCCTCTTTCCATTTTTCTTGCACGACGTGCCCTTCAAGACACACCACGTGCTCCAAGGGTGCCACTCGCCTCTTGACCGACTTGGTAGATATAAAAAAACCTGGAGTCAATATTCCACCAGGTGATCTTGTGGGAGACTAAGGGCCTCTAAGGAATAAGGCCCCTACCTTATTGCTCACCCCTTAGAATCATCATGAGATACTTTCGCAGTCTACCTCACGACATCGTGGGTCCTCTTAAACTAGGTAATCGTTAACCTATAGTTCGAGCCATGGTGGGAGTGATAGTAGGCTATGACAAGGCTGCTTTCCACACCTCTCCCTCAAAATCTCTGGTAGTCGAGCATGACCCTCTACTCCACATGCGAGTCTGGTCGGCAAGCTATCATCATCATGCATCATCAATGAATCATGTCAGAAATATATCCATATCATATCATCTAATCAAATTCACTAATATCACATATAAAACAATCAAACCCCATTAGTTCACTCCCCAACTCAATCCAGAGTCCAAGGGGTTCCAACGATGCCTTTGCACCCTCGAGGTCCAAACTCCTGCACACTCAGTGAACCCGAGTCAATAACACCTGTCTATGTCAATGCATCAAAACAACATGACATCAACCCATAATGCCTCATAATCAAAATCAATGTTTTAATAGCATAATAATCGGGATCACTTGCAAGCAAGTGTCCTTAAAGATTAATATTGCTCAGTGCGCAAGAGCAGGATGTTACAGAATCGATAAGAGAAATTATACTCTCTAAGAATCCTGGGAAGTGGAGCATCTAGTGACAATACATTCACAAAAGAGTGTAGTAACTTAAGACAACAACATAGTTATTTTTTGAGTCAATGAGAACAAACAGTCACAAAGAGTTAAAATGTCTAAATTAATTATGAACAAACAATTATGCGATGAGCAGTGGAGAACCGAAAGGAAACTCAAGTAATCTGAGATATCCTGGAAGGTAAAGAAAATTAACAAAAATATGGCTCACATACCATTTCTTTAAAAAATAATAATAATAAGACAAAGGGGAGATGTTTATAAAAATAAAAGGGAACTCTTACCTCTTCTGACATGATTGGAAGATGCAAACTGTTGATTGAATCGTATCCTCCCTTCTCTGAGTGAAGTAAGAGAAAATCATTCTAAAAACCTATCATTTCAGGGTAAACCCAGAGATTTTTATTTACCTAAGAGCTCTCGGACTGTAGCCATTTCTACTACCACAAACTCTTTATTGGTGGAAGCTCCATGAGAATGGACATAGCCCGAATTAATGAGAATGAGAACCAATAATGGTCACTTTTATAGTGCTAAGATCTAAAGATCAGAGTAGATGGTTGAAATTTTTCATAGAGACATATGTTGGTAAGAAATGAGAGTAGCAAATTGATTCCTGTAGAATAAAAATCGGTTCATTGCCATACCAGAGAAAATGCAGAGGAAACAATAGCAGGGAAAGGTGTAAATTTTGTAACCTAATTAGTGTAAGTAATGAGGGATACTTGGAGCTCGTCACCGGTACCTTAAAGAAAAATTTATTTGTATAGATTACAAGATCCATGTGAAGGTGGATACCCTACATTCAAAGAGTGGTCCAAAGGTTTCAAGAACCTTGTTTTTATAGGCAATAGATATTGATACGTAAATAATATCCCACCAATAGGTTTTATTCACCCAGTAGTCCAGTTGGCGAACCTAACTCCATGTTTAGGCTATTTCATAAACCTTGATTGTTATGTGAATTTTTAAAATGATAAAGGAAGCCTAAGGCTACCATAGGCCTTAAAAATCACTTAGTAACGACATGCAATGTAAAGGAAATAATACAGGTGGTCGACTATAGTAATAAAGTTGTAAGGCACTTGTATAATTAATTCAAATCCGTATACCTTGTAGGAAACTATTCCATTTCTTTATCAATGTTTTGACTATGTATAGGAATACATATAGGTATTTTACTTATATTCAATGGACCATGATTCCAGGTGGTTATTAACACCCAGTATTTCATTTAAATTTGCATTGTAATGGACTTCAAGCTATAAGACATGAATTGTCAAAGTAATAATTGTGGAAATGAGCAAGTTAAGTGTCATAGTTAAAAATAGAAATAGATTGTTAGGTAACATGTTCATAATTTTTTTTTAGTTATCCTTTGATATATTAATCTTCTTAAATAAATAAGCCAAATTGTTTTTAATGAGGTTTGGGTATGTTACATATGGTATAAGAACCTAGGTTGACAACACTAGACCATATGGGCATAAACATAAATTATTAAACAGAATTATATATGCTTAATTTCTAACCCAGATGAATATTTTATTGTTAAAGTGACAAGATAATATTCAGCCTCAAATTATTTCGACACAAAACGAAGAAGAAATTAACCTTGAAGGAAATGTCAACCAACAAAACCTTGAATATAAAAGTTAAAACAATTCATCCTCTGAGGTGGTGGAAACAATGAGGAGCCTCATAGTGGAGCTTAAGAATTTTAAGGAAGACAATGAGAATATTAAGAAGAAACAAGAAGAGAAACAAGAAATGAATGAGATATTACAGGAAAATATGGCTGAGAAAACTAAATCAAAGAAATCAGAGTTAAATAAAGAAACTAGCAACTAGTCATCTGAAAAATCAAGCATAGAATCTAAGTCAAATGATAGATCCTCAAGAAACACTCATCCAAGAGGAGAATAATTAAAAACACCCTCCTCCAACAAATTAAAATAGATAGACCACCTTGAAGTTGAAATCAAAAAAATAAAACCCTCTACATTTCACGGAGAGTAAAAACCATGTGAAGAATTTGAAGCATGGTTACTAGAAATAAAAAAATACTTTCATATTTATAATTGTTCCATAAATATGAAGGTTAGAATGGCCATATATAACTTAAAAGGGAAAAAAATCATATGGTGGAAGGATCTGAAATTAGCAAAGGGATTAAAGGAGAAAAGGATGGAGTGGTCAGAATTTAAGAAATACTTTAGGAAACAATACCTATCAGAAAGTTACTATGAAAGAAAGACTAAGGAATTTTATGAACTACAACTAGGATAGATGTAAATGGATGATCTAATTAATAAATTCCTATATCTGTTGAGATTTGTACCTTATATTAAAGAATATAAATTGAAAATTCAGAGGTTCTTAAGCTTCTTAACACAGTCTTATAAGGATAGAATTGAATTTGACAATCTTAAATATTTGAATGAAGTGTTTAGAAAATTCAGAATGTGCTATGAACAATATAAAAAGAGGTATGAAACACCTAAAGCTTGGAAGTACAATAAACATGATAAACTAAATCAATGTAAGTGTTATTGGATAAATCCATTGGTGCGGACACTAACCGATCTCCCTAGATCCACCTAGATCTAGAACAAAACAGGACAAAACATGACGCTTTCCTTAAGTTTTAGATATTGAATTTACTAACTAAAGAGGGATGAGTGACATATCATTTAAATGTCACTTTATCTCACCATCGCCATCCTAGCTCCATTCCAATTCTCATACAATGATAATCCTGTAAAAGAACACAACCAACCAAAGTGATAACAATAGCATAAACTCAATATAAACCTATGTATGTGATCAAGGAATCATACAATAAAACACAACAAGCTTTATAGGAAAGAATCATATTATTGTATCATATTAAATGTGAAAGAGAGATTACAACCATGGCCTTGATGTCGTAAGGTCCCTTCCAACTATCCTTCGTTCCTCACACACTTCTTGCTCCAAGGATTCTGAGAGAATAGATCTGATAATATTCACAATCTATCTTGACAAAGGAAAATCTCAAAGCCACTCCAACCAAGCTAATAATTCCAAGTCAACCAAAGCTAACAATCTCAAGAACCAACAAATCTAACTTTCTCCATGAGAACTCCTCTCCTTTTATAAGTTGAAGAGGATAAGGTGAGGAGGTTAGGATGATCCCACTAAATCATGAAAGCGAGTAAGATCCAAACCATTCAGATGCCACCTCACCATAGAAGTTTCTCCTTCTAGAAGATTCGAGAAAACGCTCATTTTTCCCACGTGTAGGCATTCTCGCACCCTAACTATAGAGCAACCTGCGAACATCTCGCACCATAGCTATAGTGCAACCTGCGAGAATGGGTCATTCTCGCACCCTGCCTATATAGCAACCTGTGAACTTCTTTTTTTATAAGGTTTTTACATAGGAAAATGCAACTTCTTTTCTCAGGAAAAGTTCTTCTCCCTTCTCTCTTTAGGAACTCAAGCCACTGACCCCTCTGAAGGAAACATATAGGTTTACATCATTAAAGATCATAGGGATGAAAAAAATAATGTGTAACTGAGAGCCCCCCAAAGTATGAAGTTAGAACAGAGTGATAGCTGAAATACTTTGTCAAGTGTGTGTAGGGAACAAGGAACAGTCGGTCGGAAACCTGCCAACAAACAAGGAAATACAGTACAATAATATCTCATCACTGAGGTAGGCATTCCCATACTCAGAATACAAATGACTCAAAGAATAAATGCTGACATGCGAAGATCCATGTCAAGTAAGACAGGTCATAGCCACGAAACATACATTGTGGATCCATGCCGATATGACTCAAATCTAAACATAGCCACCAAAAATACACTGTGGATCTATGTGTTAAAGACTCAAATTTGAACATGGCCACTAGACATACAATGTGAATCTATGAAACAGTACACTGAATATACTCCAACGCAACCTGGATCTGTCAGAAAATATCTAGGGTCTTCATCTCCACCACTCTATAGTACGAATCTAACCATGCGAATACATGTGTTGAAGTCGAACATGGTAGAAACCACTTGATTACTGATCATTAGTGTATATTGTTAACAAGTGCGAGGGAAATCACCATTAATGTCAATGAATCCCAAGGTACATTGGTACAATCCAATGAATGTGAATAAATGAGATGAAGTCGAACACTCAGTGAAATCTCCCGATCAAGGGTCAATAATGAAAACCCACTGTCGAAAGTGAGGAAACCTGTCGTTGAGGCATGCAATTTCCAAGGTACCAATTGGTTTGTAAGTCTAATTCCTGGATAATGAGTTGAAGTCGATAGGAAAAGACTCGTCACAGGAGGGCCTTAATGTATCCCACATCAATGACATGAAACAAGTAACAATATTTGATGTAGATCAGAGTAACAAGTGATTCAGGACTAACTCAGGGATGACCAACGCAATAAAAGGCTTTAAGGACTGCAGAAATGGCCGATGCAATAGAAGGATTTTCGGGTTGAACATCTCTTTGAACATATTGATGACAGGACAATTGTCTTGGAAACACTGACTCAACAATAGGGATCACAGACCGATTTGTAATCTTATAGGAGTATGATTAGGAGACAAGTGGATTTTCCAACCTAGACACAAGGCGAGTGAAGGGGTGTCATGTTCAAAAGTGACTCTTTCATGGAATACAGTTTTAGACACAATTCTTTCCAAATTTTTCCCCCACCATTTATGGCAAGTACCTCTTTATTTTTACGCAAGCTTGAGGAGGATAACATATGCTTGTAAATGTAATCTCATCCTTCATACGAGTCCCTCGGAGTATGTTTAACGAACCCTAGGAAGGAGTGGTTCGGTCCCATTGCGGGTATTTCAATGTTTGTTTAACTAGTCCAAAGATATAAAACTCGAAGGTTTTTCATGATTATAGAGTTTGGAAAAACACTTAAAAGAGAACTCTCTCAGTTCCTTTTTTGTAAAGTAGTCTGATGAGATCGAAAAAGAGATAAAATATCACTCAATAGACGTTTTCTTCAAATACTTTAATGAGCGTGAAAATAACAAGATCACTCGACAATATTTTCATGTTTAGAGAGTTTGAAAAGAGCTTAAAGGGAACTTTAGGGGTTTCCTTTTTGTTATAACCTTTACGAGTCCGAAAAAGTGATAAAAGTATACTCGGTTACATTCTCATGGATTTACGAGCATGAGAAAGAACGAAGACTAAGCTCGGTAACTTATTCTCATGTATTTACGAGCATGAGAAAGAACAAAGACTAAGCTCGGGATTGTTTTCATTTTTACACAAGCTTTAAAACAAAACAAAACTATGCTTGGGATAGATTTTAATTTTTACACAAGATTAAAAAATAAACAAAACTATGCTTGGACCTGGTTTCATTTTTACACAAGCTTGAACCAAAGAAAACTATGCTTGAGGTAAGTGGTTTCATTTTTATACAAGCTTGAACCATAGAAAACTATGCTTGCAACTTCCCAACGCATGGTTGGTACTTAGGCCCCAGCTGAAAAAGCTAGTGGCTCAACTTCAGCATGAAGTCTAGAGGCTGAGGCAAATGCCCCCCAAGCTTCATTTCATCCAACTACAAAGGAGAATGAAATGAAGCTTCAAATACTAGATGAAGGACTTGACTCAAATAGAGAGGGGGAAAACTATTTCAGTTTTTAATGAGCTTAAAATAGAAACAAGAACTATGCTCATAACCTATGTTTCATTTTTGAACGAGGTTGCCACAGAGACACAAAAACTATCCTCAGAAGTGGTTTCATGTTTTAAGAATATTGAAATCAAAAAAACATGATCAAAGACCTTTGTTTCATTTTTTAACGAGGTTGCCTCAGAGATGCAAAAACTATCCTCGTAAACTCTCTTCTTGATCATGGATACCAAGAGGACAAAGCTCCGGAATGACACCATGTCAAGGGACAAAACTCGGTCATGGCTTCCAAGAGGTCTTCACTGGAAGGAAGAATACACTTTGGAAGGACACCATGTCGATGGTCGTGACAGGAGTAAAGAGATGAGGCTCTAACAACCCTATCGAAGAGATCACCATGTCAACTACTAGATCTAAGTCATCAGAAGTTGAAGCCATGGGCGACAACGCCACATAATTGACCTGTGGCAGGGGCGATACCGTCCACATATAAGAACCATTCAAGGAGGCAATCCAGGTGGGGTCAATGAATGAAAGTTGATCAACAGTCACAACCCGTCCATCGTGAGGGAAATATATCACACGAAAAAGAGTAGACACAATAGCTTTCATCGCATAGACATAATCTCGCCCAAGGAGTAAAGAAAAGTCCAAGGTGTCTTGGACTACCATGACGTCAATAAAGACAATTTTCCCTTCCAATGTTACAGGAAACTGAGGAAGGGTCCCTAAAGGTTGACTAGTTCTTATGTTAAAAGCTAACAGATTCTGCGTAGCTGTCGCAAGTGGAGGACAACCCAAAGCTTGCCAAGAAATAGAGGACAAAATACTAATAGATGAACCTTCATATATCAATGTTTGAGGAACGTCCTGACCACAAACCTGTATTGTAATCTAGAAAGGCATGTAAGAGGGAAGACGAGGTCCAGTTAGCACATCCCAATCAAAACGGATGGCCTCATTACTTGGAGGGAGTTCCATGGGAGAAGGAGGAATACCTCCTGACACGGCAGAGTCTGTATCAACAAGAAAAACATGGGAAGTATCGGGTTTACTCTCTAGCGGGAGAGTAGGATCGATCGATGATGAGATCAGATTGACCACTTGGGTTTCATTCTCCAAGGGGAGAATGGGGTCGACATGTGGAAATGGATCGACCGCTTGGGTTTCACTCTCTGAGGGGAGAGTGATATTGAACGAGGACGGTATCAAAACAACCACTTTGTCAACTAGTTCAACTAAGGACGTGACCAGATTGAAGAAATGATCAACGAGATTGACCAGTGAAGGGACCAGAGTGATCATTCCATCAACCACAGGTGGGTTGAGAGAAAGCTTGCCATAAGCAGCTGGAAGTTGAGGCTGTGAAATAGTCATGTCTTCCAGGAATTTCGAGGCTTCATCCATATGAGGGCAAAGGTGAGTTAGATGAATCCCTTTGCATAACATGCATGGGAACTTGACTCTAATTTTATTCTTCCCAACCGTATCTTGACTAGTTGATGGGCGGTCTTATGCATGTTGTTCAGAGGCTAACGACATGGGTTGGAGAGGTTGTGTAGACCATGCTTCTATAACCTTGGATAGACCAGGTAAATTCTTGAGAAGATGGCTACCCTTACAAAGCCTGCAAGGGTACTTGGGATTACGGGTTGTTTGGGTGATCTTGACATCATCAACACTCCCAACACGATTAACAGTAATTGGTTGTTTTCCAACATGTTTGATAGTGGTTGGAGGTTTTGACCCTTGTTTATCTTTCTTCTTCTTAATCTTCCTTTTCTTCTTCTTCTTGTTCACTGGGTTACTAGCGTCAGAACTTTCACTCGATGAAGAAGATGAAATGGAAGGCGACATTGCAAGCGAAGAGGGTGAAGAAGACCTTACTAGTGAAGAAGGTGAAGGATAAACATGAGGTTGATTCTCTTGGGGGGAAGTGCTTGTGACTGAAGCACTAACCACATTCGGGATTACCTGAGTGGAAAACAACCATACTGGTAATCCAATAGTGAGACCTGGAAGGCTCAAAGTAGCGATGTGAGGAGGACCAATGTTTCTATAAGAAATAAAAACAAAAGGTTCCCCTGGAACAAGGGTTCCTTTATTGGTCATTCTAGGAACTGACGCCATTAAATAAATCAAATCTAGAGTCCACTAGGGAAAACAAACAGCACATGCTAAAAATCTAGGAAGCAAGCAAATAAACAAAACCTTCTCACAATGAACGCACTAGTTGGTGATGAAATCCAACGTCGCGAGAACAATGTAAGAAGGGGCTGAGATAGAGTAGGTGGAAAAGTTATTTTGATGACCTGCTTAACAGACTTACACCTTGGTGCAAGCTCCCACACATAATCGTGGGTATACCCTCCAAGGAGCCCGAGTGAGTTTGGCCAACATCGATTCCAGGTACTGTGAAGACTTGCCCCTCCACAGTCACCTTGTGTAAAGACCCTAAAGAGATAGGCCACTAAGGTTACCACTGAAAATAATAAAGCTTGGAGGGACAGTCGACAGTCTAATCCACATGCAAGGGTAGGGTATCTAGCCTGAAATCAACTTGAGAGGCTTCCACTCATCATTGTGGGTATACCTTCAAGTGACCCCCGTAATACGTGCAATCTCTACACCAAGACCAAAAAAGCAGGTTGAGTAACTCTGTCAGTCTCAATGCGACCTCGTGATTGACCCTTATGTTAGAAGGGCTTCCCAGGACAAAATGTAATAAGTGGATTTAACCGCTCCCTAACTCAAGATTCTATGTTTGTTTGCAACCTTGGAAAGTTATCTTTCACACCTATTCCAAAGCCCTACAACTAATCTAATGTAGATTTGCTACCAAAAAGATAAAAATGTCTAATCAATTTTTATGAGCGCTTTATTTTATGGTTGTTTCTACTCAAAAGGAAGATGGCGTGGACAATATGGTGTTTTGACCGACTCGAAAATTATGCAAAGATATGAAGATGCAATATTTTCATTTCAATGAAAGCTATGCTACGAGAAGGAGAAAACATTTATCATTCCCATATGCACGATATCCCAAAATATATTAAACTCCTCAATATAAAGATTCTCAAGAAAAGAGAAAAGGGTACTAAACACCAATGCACGATTCATGGTCCCCCTCGGCCATGAGGGGGAAAATTTTTCATAATTTAAGATCAGAAAATTCCAAGAATCATGCAATTTCTCTACTTCAAATGCAAGGATGCCCCCAATCTAATATAAAGCAAGAAATTAAATCTTTTTGTTTCAAAAATTTCACTAAAAGTAATAATGAACTTTCTTAAGACAAAGAAACCCAAACTAAAAAGTTCTCTTTTAAAGTGAACTATTCAAAAGAAATTTGATCTTTCCCTAAACAATTCTAAAGAAAACACATGCTTTGTAATTGAAAGACACTCAAAGAAAGAGACTAATCCTTCAAAACCAAACAAAAAAGAAAAAGTGGCTAAAAGAAACTCAAAGGATGTCAAGCAAACTGTAAGCAGATCAATATAGGCTCCAAAAGCTCAATCCAGTTGATCAAAGCAAAACTGGGTCATTAAAAGATGACCAGACCCAATCCAAAAATGTTCACAAACAAGTTCGCAGCCTAGCAATAGAGTGCAATGCGAGAATTAGGTATTCTCGCAGGCTAGACATTGGTAGGGTGTGAGAAGTTCGCACCTAACTGAACAGTAGGGTGCGAACATCAATGATTCTCGTAGGACACTAAAGGGTACAGTGCGAGAATGCCTGTAAACAAGCAAAAAATTGAAAAAGGGCTAAATTTGAGTGAAGTTTCAGATCCAGAGAGCCTGGATGGTTCTCCCACAGACTCAGAGACCAGAAAACAAGCAATCAAAGCAAGGGAAACTAGATTAACTAGGAAACAATTTGTTCTACAGTGGAGTCACCAATTTTGTTATTGGATAAATCCATAGGTGTAGACACTAACCGATCTCCCTAGATCCACCTAGATCTAGAACAAAGCAAGACAGAACATGACGCTTTCCTTAAGTTTTAGATATTGAATTTACTAACTAAAGAGGGATGAGTGACATACCATTTAAATGTCGCTTTCCCTCACCATCTCCATCCTAGCTCCGTTCCAACGCTCATACAATGATAATCCTGTAAAAGAACACAACCAACCAAAGTGATAACAATAGCATAAACTCAATATAAACCTATGTATGTGATCAAGGAATCATACAATAAAACACAAAAAGCTTTATAGGAAAGAATCATATTATTGTATCATATTAAATGTGAAAGAGAGATTACAACCATGGCCTTGATGTCCTAAGGTCCCTTCCAACTTTCCTTCGTTCCTCACACACTTCTTTCTCTAAGGATTCTGAGATAATAGATCTGATAATATTCACAATCTATCTTGACAAAGGAAAATCTCAAAGCCACTCCAACCAAGCTAATAATTCCAAGTCAACCAAAGCTAACAAGCTCAAGAACCAACAAAGATAACTTTCTCCATGAGAACTCCTCTCCTTTTATAAGTTGAAGAGGATAAGGTGAGAAGGTTAGGATGATCCCACTAAATCATGAAAGAAAGTAAGATCCAAACCATTCGGATGCCACCTCACCATAGAAGTTTCTCCTTCTAGAAGATTCAAGAAAATGCTCATTTTTCCCACGTGTAGGCATTCTCGCACCCTAGCTATAGATCAACCTGCGAACATCCCGTACCATAGCTATAGTGCAACCTGTGAGAATGGGTCATTCTCGCACCCTACCTTTATAGCAACCTGCGAACTTCCTTTTTTATAAGGTTTTTACATAGGAAAATGCAACTTCTTTTCTCAGAAAAAGTTCTTCTCCCTTCTCTCTTTAGGAACTCAGGCCACTGACCCCTTTGAAGGTAACAAATAGGTTTACATCATTAATGATCATAGGGATGACAAAAATAATGTGTAACAGTAAGAAATGGTTGAAACCAACCCCTTATCGTAACATGAATAAGGGATTTCAAAGAAATAACCATCCATCTAGTACACAACAAGCTAAAAGAGGGAAAAATCCATTAAGTTTTGGATTTAATAAGATTGTAGATGATCCTAGATAACCATTTAAATGTTGGGAGTGTGGAATCCGCATTTACAAAGAAACTTCCCATGTTTAAATCGAGAAAATAAGACTACAATTCACAACCTACATGAAGCTACTACAGTGGGAGATATGGGAAAATACATACATAGAATTAATGCTTCCGTGGAAGGAAGACAAGTTGATCATCAGTCTATTGTAGTAGAGATCAAAGGTAAGATACATAAAAAAAAAGTCTCTATCCTAGTAGACCTAGGGGAATGTTAGAGTTACATAACCCCATCATTAGTAGAAAGTTGTAAATTGAAAAAAGTGAAACACCCTAAGTCTTGGTTAGTACAATTGGTCACTGTCACAAAAAGAAAATTATTAGAATATATTTCTAAGTGTGGTATAGGAATAAATGATAAAAATACTCCAGTTAACTTAAAATTGTTACCCTTACGATCATATGGAATTCCTATTGGTATGGATTGGCTGGAATCTCACAACGTCCTGTTAAATTGTTATGAAAAATCATTTGTTTATCAAGACAAAAATGGGTTAAAGCAAATAATTCAAGGACTAAGAGATCCATTTTCAGTAAGACAATTATCAACCATGAAAGTTAAGAAATGTATCATAAAATGATGTTAATTGTATCTAGTTCAGGTAATGGATATGTTAAATGAAGATGAAAACCCAAAACTGAAATATTATTTGATCTTAAAATATTTTGAAGATGTCTATGCAGATGAGATACCAGAATTACCTCCAAGGAGAGAAATAGACTTCTCGATTGACTTAGTAACAGGATATGCCCCCGTATCAAAGGAACCTTACAAAAGGAGTATTCCTAAGTTAACAGAACTTAAAATACAAATACAAGAACTAATAGACAAAGGATATATCAGACCCAGTGTATCACCATGGGGAGCACCAATATTATTTGTCAAGAAAAATGATGGGACATTCTGATTATGTATCGATTATCAACAATTAAATAAAATGACCATTAAAAATTAGTATGCTCTATCGAGAATTAATGATCTATTTGATCATGTAAGAGGAGAAAAAAAGTTTTCCAAGATTGATCTAAGATTTGGTTATCACGAAGTAAAAATTAAGGATGACATTATTAATAAAACAAATTTTCGAACATGATATGGACACTGTGAGTTTGTGGTAATTCCTTTTGGACTCACAAATGCACCATCAACCTTCATGTTCCTAATGAATAGTATATTCATCTAGTATCTAGATCACTTTGTTTTGATTTTTATTGATGATATTTTTATTTATTCAAAGATGGAAAAAGAAAATGAAGAACACCTAAGAATAGTGTTGTAAACATTACGAGAACATCAA
This sequence comes from Picea engelmannii, assembly GCA_009831015.1. Lineage (NCBI taxonomy): Eukaryota > Viridiplantae > Streptophyta > Pinopsida > Pinales > Pinaceae > Picea > Picea engelmannii. The sequence continues at coordinate 1,907,877 of ML776548.1, forward strand.
CTCTATGCTAAAATCATCAACTATGACTTATATAATAATAAAATACAATATTTCAGACATACTATTTTCGAGGATGGTATATCAGTAGATACAAAAAAGATAAAATCAATAACAAAATGGCCTAGACCCACAAATGTAGCAGAGATATGATCATTTATGGGGATAACATGTTATTACTGAAGATTTATTGAAAATTTTTCCAAGACCTCTTTTCATATTACATCGTTACAGAAAAAGGGAGTAAAGTTTATGTGGTCACATGAATGTCAGGAAAATTTTAATCGGTTAAAGGAATGATTAACTACCACACCAATTCTTAAAGTTGTTGACCCTTAAAAATATTTCACTGCATGCATCGATTCTAGCAAGGAAGGGTTAGGAGGAATTTTATTGCTAGAAGGTCACTTGATAGACTATGAATCCAAAAAATTAAAGGACCACGAACACAACTATGTGAAACATGAATTAGAACTAACATCTCTGATACATGCACTAAATATATGGTGTCATTATTTAATAGGAAGGAAATTTCTGATTCTAACTGACAACAGTGGCATAAAGTACTTGTTAAATCAACAAGGATTAAATGCATGACAAGCAAGGTGGTTGAAATTATTGAGAGAATTTGACTTTGAAATCAGACATATTAAAGGGAAAGAAAATAAATTTGCAGATGCGCTTAGTAGAAGGACGTGAGGCATTTATGAAATAATTGTGAGTAAATCCATTAATAATATTAGAGACAAAATCAGATCTGCAAGTACAACAGGCAAAGAATATGTAAAAATAAAGGAAAATTTGATGACGGGTGTCGAAGAAATAAACAGGGAACATTTCAGTATCGACCATGAAGGAATTCTGAAATTTAAGAACATAATTTACATACCAAATTCCATGGATTTAAAATTTCTAATCTTTAATGAAATACATAAAAATCCTTATTCAGACCATCCACGATATCATAAAATGATTTCATCACTATGAAAACAATTTCATTGGCCTAATATGAAAACTTCTACAAGTGACTACTTGGAAAAATGTATAGAATGTCAACAGGTAAAGGCAGAACATCAACATCCAACATGTCTATTACAACCTTTCCCTATACCAGAATGGAAATGGGAAGTGATATCAATGTATTTTATCATAGGTTTTACAAATACTCAAAAACAATATGACTCAATTATGGTAGTAGTTGATAAGTTAAGTAGATTTGCACATTTTATACATGTAAACACTACTTACAAATTTTTTCATATTGTGGAAATTTTTATGAAAGAAATTTTTAGGTTACACGGGATACCAAAGAAGGTGATTTTTGATATAGATGTTAAGTTTACTTCAAGTTTTTGGAATACATTGATTGCAGGTCTTGAAAATCAACCAAACATTTTTTACCAATTACCATCCTGAGACAGATGGGAAAATTGAATGTACTAACCAAATCATTGAATACATGCTCCAAATGTAAATTATGGATAAACCAACAATATGGAAAGACTACTTACCTTTAATAGAATTAATGGTTATCAGTCCTCAACCAAAATGATTCCATTTGAAATCCTTTATGATAGGAATTTTACAACTATGATTAGCTAGAATAATCTAATAGACAAGATCATGGTTGGACTAGATATGTTACAAGAAATGGAAACAATAGTGAAAAAATCCCAACAAAATTTAAAAGTGGCACAGGACCTAAAAAAACTTTAGGCATATCTGAATAGAATGCATAAATAATTTAATGTTTGAGATCATGTTTATCTCTTGGTTAAGGCAAGAAAACGTTTGTTGAAACTTGTGATATGTACAAAAATAGCACTGAGGTTTTGTGGACCTTTTGAAGTGCTAGCTCGCATTGGCCCAGTAGCATATCAACTAGCGCTACCAGGGAATTTAAAATTTCATAATGTTTTTCATATATAATTATTAAAAAATATTTGCATAACCCTACTCATGTAATTGATTGGAATTTGTCATAGGTAGAACTAGAAGGTGAGCTCTAGGTGGAACCTTTGCGCATTCTGGACAAGAAAGAAACAATTTTATGGAACCGGGTATTCGTTCAGTTAAAATTTCAATGGAATCACTTCAGACCTAAAGAAGCTACTTTGGAGTTGGAGGATTTCATGAGGAAGACCTATCCAACCTTGTTCCAAGAATGATCGAAAAAGAATAAAGTAGTAGCATCGAGGATTGTTTTAAGTCCAAGGGGGAGAGTATGTCATACCCCTCGATTAAAATAAAGTAACATGCTAAATAATTTCCTTAAGTGGAAAATTCAAATACAGAATTAGTGGGTAAATTTGATTGTCAATTATTTAATTATTGTACTAGATAGTGAATTTCTAAGTGTCCTTAGGGACTGGACAAATGTAAGAGACTTTTTTTTTATTTAATAAATAGAAGGGATAGACGGAACAGCCAATTTAAAAAGAGATGATTATGAATCCATGAGTGGGGAACACGTTGAATCTCACCTTGGGCAGGAAAGGACATTTCAAAAGTCAATTCTAGTGATTAACACACCATGGAAATAAGGGAATTCCCCAAGATGTGAAAATTCACAAGGAGGGAAAAGACATGGGGAAGAATAAGACCTGGGAAAAAAAGAAATGTAAGAACACATGTGTGAGGAGGTAGGACACTACTTAGCACGTGGAAGAAAGGAAATAGCTAAAACATATTTATTTCTATAGAGAACAGAGGGAGAAAGGGTTGTTGTGTGAGCAGTATATGTATTAGGAAATTGTCAAGAACAAGAGGACTATTGAAACAAGAAGCTTAGTTCTCCCTCATGGATTCTTGATCAGGATTGGGGGTGATTAGATCAAGTGAATTGACTGATCCATTCTAGAATTGGGTGGAACCTGGATACTCCTTCTATGTTCCAAGTTTTTCTTTTTAAATTGTTAAATTTAAATGTCTATGTTGTTTTTATTACTATTGTATTATGATGAAATAACTTAGATAAATATCTCTATGTTTATTTCCAATACATTGATTTTTTGTGTACCATAATGGCCAATACCTAAAGTAAATGTTTGATATAGAAACCAAATATATATCTTTCTTTATTTATGTTTTATAAACATGCACATTATACCATCTATAGTGTTTTAAAAGAAGTATTGCAAGTCTGTTACAAATTACAATTAGTTATACAGTAATAACAATGGAGAGTAATTATATGGTAATATCAATGGAAAATAATAATACATTTATAACAATGGAAAGTGTTCAGATGGTAATCTAAAGAGGAAAGTATCCAGTCATTGCACCCAAAATATGTATGCATGGGTTGACAAAAATATACTTAGAACCTAGAAAATTTATATATGTGTGTGTGTTGACAGTATGTGCTTAAAATTATATCAGAATGATATATAGAAATTCCAATCCAATTGTGATAGTGATAACCATGATGTAGAGTAATCATGCAAGGGGTTTCCATTATATTTTTCCTCTGATATTACAAGACAAGAACCATATTTCATGGTATCCAATCCTCAAGGCCCTTCGATTGATGGAGATATGACCTGTAAGAAAGGGAATTTACACAGGTACGAATTAGTAGTGTAGTTTTTGAATAATTTGAAAGTGATTAATAAGTATAATTTTTATGTAAAAAAGGAAGAATACTTAGAACTTTACAATGTCTCCCAAATCTGTATAAGAAAGAAGCTCGATATCGTGCGAAGGGTGCAGGTAGATGAATGTAATCTAATGGGTTCCTCGTGTTGAAATATTATAACTTCGAAGAATATTCTAGAATTATATTTCAGTTATTATCTTATAGATCAAATCCCCTCTGTGGATTGATCATGTCGATTCTTGTATAATACCAAATCCCCTTTGATGGATTGGTCAAACCATATTTATATGGTTGTATTTGAGAATTCATCCCATAGCATTCATAAAGTGGTTTTAACCACTCTTGGAAGAAGTAGGCCCTACTAAGTGAAGATACATAACCCGATCACCTCCTCAGCTAGTATATATAAGTGAGGATGGTGCCTCACTTGTTCATTCACTCACTCACAATTCTAGTGCTCAACTTTTGAAGGAAGTTGTGGTTGCAACAAGGAGAAGATAGGTGCATGCTCAGTCCTAGTTTATTCTTGGTGGTTTTTTCTTAGTCTTGTAATTGTATTAGAAATCTATTATTGAGGAAGTTTTGCTAGGTTTTATCCCCCATGAGGGTTTACCAAGATAAAATGTTGTGTACCTTGTGATTTTCTTTCTTTTAGTGATCCTTTTTATTTTTTTGTTTTGGAAATGTATTGAATGCTCTAATCAAATGAATATAACCTAATAGAAAAATTAAATTTAACATGGTATCATAGCTTGACTGAATAGAGCACCTTTCAATAGGTATTTAAAAATGTCATAGTTGTCGTGCAAGGAAATTAGGGATTGTTATTGGAGAGGAACTTTTGAAAAAAAACCATCTAGGGAAGCGCACCCTATCCTAGAGAATCTTTTGGGAGCTTGAGAACACCTTTTCAATGTCCACATTCTCTGGAAATTGAAACCCTAGTTTTGACTGGTACTAGAAAACCATGAAACCAGAACCAATACCAAAAGTATCAGTCCAAAAGTGTGCAGGTGAAGTTTCAAGGGGTAAAACTTGAATTTTTAGAAATATTCAGCTCCAACCAACTCGCCTCAGTCCAACGCATCTCCTGGTATGTTCATATTCATTTTTTGAGCACTTTCGTTTTCTGGTCATTTTTCATAGCTCCATGTCAAGATGTCTACAAGCACCAATCTTGTTGACAATTTAGAAGTTGTGGAAAATTTCCATTCCTAGAAATAAATAATTGGACTCATTCTTGAAGAGAATGACATTGCAAAATTCATAAAGGAAAATGTATTGGAACCCGAAGAATATGCATCCAAAGCAAAGTACAAGAAGGATATGATAAGGGACAAAAGGATAATTGCAGATTCCATTAAGGACCACCTGATCCCTCAAGTGTCTTCTAAGAATACTCCAAAAGAGATGTTTGATGCCCTAACCAGAATGCATGAAGGAAATAACACCGACCATAATATGAAATTGAGAACCCAACTCAATAATACAAATATGCAGAAAGGAGAAACAATTCAAGACTATTTCTCTAAGAGAAACTTGGATAAAGATGAACTCATCATGACAACTCTTAATGGTCTCATAATACCTTGGGATGCCTTCATCCAAACTATCTATCCAAGAAAAGATAAACTCCAATTTGACATTCTATGGGAATAATGTGTTCTAGAAGAAGCAAGAGTGGGGAAAAGAGAAGTCGTACTATTAAGGGATGAAGATCAAGCCCTAGATTCTCATGATAAAGGAGGAAATAAAATGTCTCATTTCCAAAAGAAGACCCACTTTTTTAAAGAATCTCACTCTCTAAAGAGATTCACCCACTTTCATAAAGAATCTCACTCTCCAAAGAGATTCCAGAAATATCATAAGGGTAAAAGAAAGGAAAAAAAATTCTCCTCTTATCAATGTTATCATTGTTATAAGACATGACACATTACTAAGAATTTTTCCTACCAGAGCGGAAGAAAAAAAGAAGAGAAATAACAAAATACATCATGCCCATGTAGCTGAAGATGATGAGCCACCTAAGAAGTTAACTAAAGAAGAAAGTGAAGATTATGTTTTGTGATACCTAGAGAAAATACTTGTTTCTTAAGCACATGACATGCATTATAATGAGATTAAAGAATGTATACTATGTACCAGAATAATGAGGTTTGTAATATTCCACTTAGATGTATGGGGTCCAATCCCATCAACCTCTCTAAGAGGATATGTATACTATGTATCACTTATTGATGATTACTCTTGTAAGACTCATGTTTATTTCTTGAAATTAAAAGATGAAGTACTTGGAAAGTTAAAGGAATTGAAAACCTTGGTAGAAAACCTCTCCAAAAGAAAAATCAAGATGTGCAGGTTAGATAATGGAGGAGATTACACCTCAAATGAATTTGGAATATTTTTCATAGTGTTGGGATTAAGAGGGAGCTAAACATTCCCTATAATCCTCAACAAAATGGTGTAGCAGAAATAAATAATAGAACAATTACAGAATCAATGAAGACTATGATCCACGATAAATATATTCCAATGCACTTATGGGATGAAGCAAAATGAAAAACAATTTGTGTCCAAAACAAATTATCCCATACTGCACTTAGATTCAAATCCCCCATAGAAATGGTCACTAGAAATAATCCAAAAGTAAGCCATATATAAATATTTGGTTGTCCATTATTTTTATACATTTCGAAAGAAAGGAGAACTAAGTTGGATCCTTAAGGAAAGATGGGAATATTTGTTGGATATTGTGAGATATCTAAGGCCTTCAGAATTTACATACCATGTTACCATCATATTGAAATAAAAAAATATGTAACCTTTCATGAAGATGCAACACTCAAAAGATAAATGAAATTCTATCTTGAAGAAGTATATGAAGAACCTATAGCTCCTAGAGTTGCAGAACTTGTGAAGGAAGTTACAGTTACCATTGATGATGAGATTCCAAAAGATAATGACATGATAGAATCTGAAGAACCTCCCCATGTGACAATCTCTCACAAGAGAAATCCATCCTGGGCGAGGGAACTTACTCAAGATGGAGAGAAGTATGGTGCCCCATAAGGAACCATGATACAAAGCAATAAACTTAAGCCATTCTCCAGCTATATGGACTTGATGTGTGATGTCATAGAAAAAGAATCTACTTGATTTGAAGAATCCATTCATAAGAAAGAATGTGCGTGGATTCCATGAAAAACGAAAACCAGTCCTGTAACGTACCCCAAATTTGACTAAAATTAAAAATTTTGATTAGGGAAAATAGCATCTATAAAATATAGAAAACTGTCATGACATACGAAATAATCCTTATAAATATATGTCATTGTTTATACGCATAAAGTGTTTCTCTACTATATTAACATCCTGTATGAGGTTTAGTTCCAAACAACAACTTACTACTACTATTCATGAAAACAAGCCATAGTCATCTCATTTGATTTACTGAAAAGTTATTCTTCTTTATACTACATTAAATTTTTAACTATGATTATTGTTATCAAGGTGTTAGGACTATCTAGGTCCTGTATAAAGTTCAAAAGAAAAAAAAATTGGCGTTTCATTGAACCCATGTTAACCATACCCATTAATGTCATAACAATATCCCCATCCCACTATTATAAGCTATGTTATGCATAAAAATATATATTACAAAGTCGAGACTTAAAGTAAGAGCTATGACTATACTGTTATAACCATTCTAGTCCATAGTCCATGTGCTAGAGTGGAGTCATGTATCTACTAAGCATGTTCCATAGTATAGGTGAGAGTAACATATGAAATGCAATATAGACTCTGTATGAAGTTATACCAGGTCAAGTTATTATCGATCCAACAAAGGGTTACATGTACACTCAACAATTAAATGAGTTTGAAATGGAAAACAAAAAGTGGAAGGGAGGTCAGGTCTGAACCTCGATCGATGTTTGGTCTTGGAATTTAAATCTAGGGAAAGTCCATTAATGGAGGACTAACCAAGATAGTACCCTCTAGGCCTACCACTGTATTGAACCGCCAACTGTGGGCTCGACACTTTGGACAACCCACATGGCAAGGAGTGTGGTGGTGTACCCAATGATCCTCCCATCACTGAGAAGTTTGAGGTGCCATTACTCCTTCATAACTAATCTCTTGAGTCTCATTTTGCTTGGTCATTTATCTATTTACACTTTGCATCTTGGACTAGTATTCCAATCTGTTATGGAATTTGGCTCTATGAAGTATCTCCACAGGCACGGTAAGTACTCTATTACCCTTCTTCGATAGTTTTATATCGGTCCTTCTATTTTTTAGGGTTTTCTTTACGGTGGTGCTCTATGCGAAATATTTCTTGAAAATATTATCTTTTGTCCAAGCAACGCATGTTTTCTATGAAAAATACTCTAGGTATAAAAATAAAAGTACCTGCATATTATATCTTTGTCCATACGTTGTGTCCTCTCTTGAAATTAGTCTTCCTTTGCAAATGTAAAAAAAACTATAGGCTTTTTGTGGACTATCTCCTCCGTCTAAACAACCTTGTGATCTTTGTGGTAGTTTATGTGGATAAAATAAAATCTTTGTGAGTCAATTTATATATATATATATATATATATATATATATATATATATATATACATTTGCAATTCTTTTTATGTGTGAAGTACTTCCTCCATCTATGCATCGTGATTCTTTGTAGAGTAAGTTTTTGGTAAAATATATCACGTTCTCTATCGAATAATTTATGTGTACTAAATAAATTCTCTATGAGTCAATTTATTTATATATATCTATACTTTCAATGTTCATTCTCTATGAAGTCCTTCCTTCGTCTATGCATCATGATTCTCTGTAGAATAAGTTGTTGGCCCTTGACCAAGTTTTGAGGAAAACTTGGTCATAATTGACCATTTTTGGAACTTTAACAGCTTGTCAAACATGAAGCGCAAAGCAAAGCGGAAATTGAGGAAGCCAGGCCCGCATTTTGGTCCTTTTTGGGTTTTTGGGAATATGTAATGGGAAAGGGATGTCGACACGTGGGTTTACCCATGTTTAGGTGCACTTTTTTAATGTATAAATAGAAGGATAGGTAATGTAAGAAGTAGTAGATATGATTTCTTAGTGAAATTGGTAGTGCATCTATGTGATGTTGAATAAGTTCTCTGTGTGAATTGTGTAAGGCTTGCAAGGCTAAGTGAAAGTTATTGTGAGGTTGCTATAGAAAGCTAAGTGTTGTAATGCAAAGAAGAAGGATATAGCAACCTGCACAGATCTTATGTCCTATGCAAAGAAGGATTTTGGAGGCTTTGTGCTTGTAATAGATTGAAGACGATAATAAAGAAGAAGATCTTGCAGATGTAGCCCTAGGGTGGGGCTGAACCACGTAAATCTATATGTTATGGTCTGTGTTGTGATCCAATGTGTTTACCTTTACTTATGCTATGTGCTTTGATATATCGACTTATGCTCTGTGCCTCTTAGATATATATGATTGTTATATGTGTATGAGGATGCTTAGTGATGATTGACTAGATCTGATCTGGGTTAATATGGTTAAGTGATGAAATACTATAGATCTGAGTGTGTACCGTGAATATTTGTGTTGTCTGTGAAGAATAATAAGGGTTGAATATTTATGAATGATCGATGCTAAGTGATCTATTAATGATGTAATCATAGATCTGTGTCCCGGTTAAGGTTGTAGACACCTGCGTTTTGCAACCACCCCTTCCTCTACCTCAGGTGAGACTTCATCTACTTCGTAGGTGTTGTCGAAAGGGCCAGTAGTTAGGGCTTTCTTGGTGCACTCTTGAGTGTTGAACCCTGGGTCTGACCCTGTGCCAACAAATGGTTTCATTATTGGGACCTAAAACTGTGATTACTGGAAACTAAGGAAGAAGAAACTTTGTGAAAAAGAAAGCTCTGTGTGTAGATCTGTTGCCCTAGTGTGCACAATTTTACTCAACCTGTCAAGATTTGTGCCAGGAATAAGGTCAGATATGAAGAAAGGAAGATTAGATATGAAGAAAAGAAGTGATATATGAATGCTTTGTGCTCTAAGAAAAGTAAAAGTGGAAATTTCTAAAAGAAAGAGGTCAGATTTGCAGAAAAGAGGTAAGATATGTAAGCTTTGTTCTCTAATAAAGGTAACAATAGTTAAAAGTTCTTAGATCTGGAAACTTTGTGCTCTGTAGAAGTAAGAAAAGTGGAATTTTTTTTTCTAAAGCATGGATCTAGGTATGTTTGATAGATGTTGTCCTAGCTTAAAAACTAGGTCATTAATAGATGAAAGAAAGTTTGATATGAATAGATCTGATAAGTATAATGATAGATATGTTATACCTATGCATAGAAAGAATGTATCGACTAACAAATGGATGCAAGATCCTAGAAAGAATGTTTTTCAGGTTAGCTATCACGATTCTAGTGCACAGTACATAAGAGGTTAGGGATCATTTAAAAGAAAGTGAGGATTAATCCTATGTTACAGTTGCAGAATACCAGGCCATCTAGCTAAGGAATGCCCTAGTAGAAGACCTAGTTGTCTCTGTTACAAAGCTATGGACCATGAGGTATTGGATTTCCCTAGAATGATCACTAAGCTTGAAAGGATAAATCTAAATCAAGAAGACCATAAGGTAGATCTAGAAAAGGAAGAAACCCAACAAAAATCAAAGAAAGTATTAATACAGATGAAAGAAATCTTGAAGGAACATAAAGATGTTTGATTACCAGAGATCTTCAAACAAAAGGAGGAAGTCGAAGCAAGAATAGGGGACGTCGACATTGACTGTATTCTTGATGAAGAAACACAAGTGAACATTATGCAAGAAAGAAATTGCAAAGCTATAGAGAAGCCTACCATGATTCCTTCACTGGGAGGAATAGGACTATTCAAAGGAAAACTAATGATGTTATGTGGAAAACTAACTCAGATACCTATGACATTCAATGGAACTTCGACAGAAGAAGATTTTGAGATTATCAAATTCATTGAGGACAATGCCCCGTTTACTATGCTACTCGGAAAACTTTGGATTGAAAGAGATCAAGCCAAAAAGAAAGAAGAAGAAGAGGTTTTAGAACAACAGAGACAAGAGTTAAAATATTTCATGACTAAAAGGATTGCACAGATGATAGTAGAACAAAAGAACCACTCAAACCCATATGACACTAGAAGCCTAGACATTGAGGCCAAAGCTACACAAAAAGATGAAATTTGTACCCCAGACAAAGAAGAAGTGATATACCTAAACCCTAGGAGAGAATCTCACCAGCACGAAGTGACTATGTCCAAGGAAAATAAGAATCAAAATGGGAAGAGAATCACCAAGATGAACCTCACTGGAAATAAGTCTAGAAAGCTAAGTAAGAAGAAGGCTAAGATTGAAAAACTATAGAAGATCCCAGAGGGTACCTCACAACAAGACACTTTGCAAAGTTGGAGCTTTGTCGAGATATCAAAGCAGCAACATATGCCACTTCGTCGACGCAAAGTAATATAGCGATTGGAAGCCAATATAATTGTTCAACTACTGCTTTGAATGGGTCGAAAAGAATTTATGGCTCGCCACTAGCCCGTTAGATCGTGCCATAATGGACATAACATAAGTTAATGCAGCCTCATACCTATTACAAGAAGACCGTTGTTAAGTTTCCCTACTTAGTTCGTCGGGCCACGCACCGAGAATACTTTTTGCTAAGTGAGGATTTGAGCCTGAAACCTGAGATTACTTCACCCTGTGATCATTGCCTTGTTCCCATACCATTCACTATAGTCCCTAAATTCATTTTCACACCCGAGCTAGTTGACCTGAGCTTGTATGTCGGACGAGCTCAACGCTGTTGAGAAAGTTGTTGAAGAACTTTTGATTGAATTAGTGACTGAGAGAGTCATGTCAGAGCAAGCATTATCTATAGGAGTCCAAGAATCATCAATGAGAGGAATCGAGGCCTCCCCTTCCACTTCTCGTGCCGGTCCATCCCGGCTGACCGATGAGAAACAGACCAAGCATAGGGATGACATCGCAAATGCCAAGCTTATCCCACGCATTCTACCTACTTACTTACTACCTCTAAGTGGTGTCATCAACTGTGAAAGTGTACCTTGAGACTTTGAGTACACTTTTATCACTGCGTACCTTCTGAAAGGGGTGTGGGTAGTTCGTGCTGACCAAGATAAGCTCGTAGCACTGAAATTTAGTGATTTTAACCTTGGAGATCGTAAAGTTTACAGCATGTTAGCTCCACATAAGTACTTAACCAGGACCAAAGGAAAGAATTCTAATATTGTCCCATAGTCATGGACCTAGAACCTCACGCAGTCCACACTTATTAATGTAATGAAGATCTCACACTTCGGCAAACACCAAAAAGTCAACGCATGCATCAAGTTGTTGTTTTACTACTACCACGAAGGATACTTATGGTTGGACTATCGCATCACTATGGATTCGAACTTGATCAATCGGCTCACAGGACTTAGTAAGCAGGGCCCTGACCCACAAGATTTTTACCCTGGAAAGACCTTAGATTGAGCACTAGCACAGAAAATAAAAGAAAATTATGGTGATGTCAAGAAAGGAACGCAAGGCTACAAGTAGCCTCTATCCAGAGTGGCGTAGTGCGCCTTTCCTATCAGTTGATCATGGGAAAGCTAGTTCACAAGAACAGACCAACACAAGTGACTAGATTCATAGTTGACATCGTAGGGAAGTGCGCCGAGGGACTACAGATGAACTGGGTACAGTACCTTGTAAACCAACTAGATATTGATTGCAGAGAAGCGCAAGACCAAGGGTATGAGTTCCACTTTAGTTGGTTTCTCATACTAATCACTTTCATTGCCTGGGAGATACCAGAATGTTCCACTTTTCTGGATATCGAACCCTTCAAACCACTGGCCATGAAGTTCTGTATGCTGTGGTACTCCAATGACATGAACAAGCAGTGGCAGTCTAATTCTGTCTTCCATGCCTATTACAACCAATTGAAGAATGCAATCCAGTCTACACCACGCCTCACCCCAAGCACACTTCACAGGTTTAAACCTTTGATAAAATTCAGTACGAACCGCCACTTCACCTATATTGCAGTGTGAATTGATGAGCATAAAAAAGAACTCTAGTCATACTATAACTTGATAGAACAAGACTTGGAGAAGATTACCAAGGAATGGTTGGTGGAACTCTTTGTTGCAGCGGACCCCGCATAAATTTCTGACATGGATAGCCTTGAAGCTATGCCATATACACCTGGACCAAGAAAGACTAAGAAGGATGATGAATTTCAAGATGTCATAGCACATCCATGAATAATACTTCGATCTCACCTGCGTAGGGAGGTGATGGTGAATAACTAGGTGGCATAGAAGTTGAGAAAAACAAAGGCGAGGTTACTCTTCCAAGAGAGGAGGAGGAACCCTCTAAGAAAAGGAGTATTACATCACCAAAGCCCTCATCTTGAAAGGAAACTAAGGCCACCCGGACTACATTTAAGACTACCCTTAGATCGGGCGAATCCGACTTCTTAGTCGCTAGACTGAATGATGCTTCACTAGAGATTGTAGAAAAGAAAGAAGTGAAGAAGGAGGAGGTATTCAGCCAAATCAAGGGTGAACTTCAAGAAGTGCAGAAAGTACTCTAGTCCATCCGAGCAGTTTCTACTACGCCCTTGACAATCAAAATAGCAGGAACAAGTGATGAGCCCACCCAATTACACCAGATCGTCAATAAAGTCGAAGCTTACCTTCAACAAGATCAATAAGACACAACGCAAGCCACCCAGGCTTTGACACAAGTACATAGCACACATGTAGAACAAAAGAGTAAGGAAGAATGGGAAAATATTTCCCTACAAGCAAAGTGGGATGAGGAAAAAGCACAGTTATAACAAAGAAAGGACCAATTGCTAGCAGAGGAACTTGAAGTACAGGAAAGGGTTCACAGAGCACTTCGCTCTATGACAATCATAGAAGTGAAGATTGAAGAATGTGTCCCAAAACAAGTGGCACAACTTGAAAAAGTAATCCAACAAATTCAGCAGCGCATCAGAGATCTAGAACTTTGTACCGTGCCTGAGACTCCTCAAGAAATAGGAGATCTTAGGGAGGAAACTGTCCATAGCGCAGTTGGCCGATTAAAATCTCTTGCCTGGGAATGCAAGAAGATGAGTGCTAGAAGCGCCCAGACTTATGAGAACCTTGTAAAGAATACAGAGTTGCAGACATTGGAGGCACAACTCCAAGAAGCAACGAAGCACACATATATGCTACAGGCGTAGCTGAAGTCCTTAACCCCAGTCGAAAGAATGAAGAGATTTCCATAACAACACACCGCCCAACAATAGGTACAAACACTGCAAAGTAAAATGATGGAAGTCTCCCAACGACTTCAACCAACCCAAGAAAAGGCATGCCAATTGTTCACTAAAGTTGAAAGCCAGGGAGCTGGGCTTGAACAAGTTGTCATCTCCATGGAAGAACGATTGGAAGGGCCAGTAAATGACGCAGTGATCCAGGAGTTTACTGAGAAAGAGGTTGCTACACTGTAGTAGGTCGAAGCATCTTGAGCCAAGATTGAGGCATTCGAGGCAGAATTGATTAGACCAAAGTGACTCGAGATGAGTAACAGGTCAGTGTTGGGGGCCTGTTTTCCCTTGACCAAGTTTTGAGGAACACTTGGTCATAATTTACCATATTTGCATCTTTGATAGCATGTCAAAGATGAAGCACAAAGTGAAGCCGAAATTGTGGAAGCCAGGCCCCCCTTTTTGGTCCTTTTTGGGTTTTTGGGAATATGTAATTGGAAAGGGATGTTGTCCCATTGTGACATCCCCAAAAATAAAATATTTTTTGAAATTTAAATTTGCTAGAAATTTATTTCATTTTTAGTAAATTCAAATTTGGAAACTTTTTGCCATTTATGGCAATTCCTAATTTTGAATTTGATATTTGTAATTAATTATTATGATGGTTGGGCAGATATCTGATTTAACTCAACTAACTATTTGACTATGACACTTGTATAAAAACAGAATAATTATATTAATTGCAGGAGGATAAATGGAACAACCATGTTAAAATCAGCTGACCATGACTCCATGAGTGCGGAGCATGTTGGAACTACCTCTGGGCTGATTATTACAAGTGGAAAATCAGATATTTGGCCATTGGCAGCCCCTGAAAATAAGGGACTTATAAAGCTGCGAAAATTCCCAAGGGAGGGAAAAAGACCCAGGCAAAATTGATAAATAGCATATGTGAGGAGGCAGGACATTGCCAAGTATGCTGGGGAAAACGATTTTGAGTTCTCTTGTTGTTATGAACACTATAGATTGAGTGTTAGGCAAGAGGAGTCTGTTGGAATAGAAAGACATTTGTCGAGGAGGAGATTCCAAGTTTTCCCTCATGGATTCATGGTTAGGCTAGGGGGTGAGTCGGGCAAGTGTTTTGACTACCCTATTCTACGGTTGGGAGGAACGTGGTTGTTCCCTTTGTATTCCAACAAACTGGTTCAGATATGTTGCTATATTCCTCTCTATCTGAATGATTTTATATATGATGCAATGTATTTGTTAAATCTGAACTGAAATGCTTTCCATTTTCTGTTTAAATGCTCGTATATATGATGCAGTGTATTCATTAAATCTGAATTGAAATTATGTTCCATCTCTTTGAATTATTTAGGCACAGTTGTAATGCATCTATTTAATTCGGTATGGATACAATATCCTAGGCGAAATCTGTTCAACGATAATCAGAAGTAAATTATATGGTTAACATTTGGAATAGTCCCTTTATAAACTAGGTTATTACCACAGAGGCAGTTATAGGGTAATTACCAGTGTTTTGAAACTTCAGTGTACATAATTTATCTATTGTAAATGGAAATAAACCTGAGAAATTTACATAGGGTATTTATACTTTGGTAAGAAAATCATGCGCCAAGTTACAATAATGATTGGGGTTTGTTTGGGTACCTAATAGTCCAAAAACAAATAAAATCCAAGTATGAAAGGAATCACAATCAATATTTCTTTTACATATATATATATATATATATATATATATATATATATATATATATATATATATG
>ML776548.1:1944025-1981184 GCA_009831015.1 Picea engelmannii
ATGGCCTAAAGACGACATAATTAAAATAACATTACTAATCTAAATTACAACTAATGGCCTAAAGCCGACATAAATAAAATAGCATTACTAATCTAATATGCCCCAATTAAGGGGTAATGAGCCAATATTAGGGCTTAACATATTCCGGTAATAAGTAGGAGTTTACAGAAGTATAATGCTCTGTAAGCATAAGGGTTTGGAGACATTTATTCCGGACCTTTACCGATAAAATAACTTAGACTTTTTTTTATTGGCATAAACCGTAGAGAACAAAATGGTGTGAAAAAATAGAGGTCAATCGGGTTTCGGTGATTACACACGCCGAACACAAAAGAAAAATACCACGTTGTATGCCAAATCATGAAATGTGAAAAGACTGTGGCCCAACACTTTCAGGGTTTCAGGGTTCAGTATTTCAGAGTTTAATAGAGCAAAGGAAATCCACGTCTATGTAACAAGCAAGTCCTGAATGCCGAAATATCAACCTTGCAATTAAAAGCACAATTAAATGTGCATAACTGATTACTTTGACAAACTTAGAATCCATTCTTCCTTTTCATTTCTCTGTATACATTTCCTTTGATGATGATAATGATCTAAGAAATGTTGATGTATAAACAGGAATGACAATGACTGAGTACTTGTATATTTCAGTAATAATCTATGCAAGGCAATAACATCACTAAAGTATCGATGCATAACTAGGATACACATTTAATAGGATTATATGCATATATTTGTATCTTGCTTGATATCTGTACAATAGATTAATATTCTAGAGCCCCTCTTCTTTTGTTGAGATGTGATTCAAAAGATGCGGGCCTTTGGAAATACATAGATTCCATACAATTCACAAGAACTCAGACTATACAGACAACAACTATGGAAAAACAGTAGAGAACAACATTCTAACTAAACCTTAGTAAAATTTATGGAATTCGTAACGACAAAAGATATGATGGTTGAATTCCTTTTTGAGGAGTCATTCAATAACATACCCTTACTCAGCAAGAATGACAGTTCGTTTTGATTTTTCCACCCCAAAAGATTTTACAACTCTTAATCTATAACCTTTCTCTCCTTTGTCCTAAACCAACACTTACACCTTTCACGTTTCGAAGTTTCATATACTAGAATTTCACAACTTGCGGAGACAAGGGATCTTGCACTTTGGTTTCCTAGGTGCCAAAATTCTGAAAACCTTTTTCACGCTAAACCGATTCGGGGTTTCGTGTACCAGAATTTCTCGACTTGCAGAGACAAGGGATCTTTCCCTTTGGTTTCCCAGGTGCCGAAATGCCGAAAACCTTTTTCACGGAAAACCGATTCGGGGTTTTGTGTACCGGAATTTCATGACTTGTAGAGACAAGGGATTTTTCCCTTTGATTTCCCAGGTGCTGAAACGCCAAAAACCTTTTTCACACTAAACTCATTTGGGGTTTTCGTATACTGGGATTTTGCGACTTATGAAAAATGAGGGGTCTCGCCCTTTGGTTTCTCGAGTTCCGAAATGCCAACCGACAGCCTCATGTCCCTTCGATGGACGACTACAATATTTTATCCATGATCAATAGTTGTGATCTTTTCGGGATGATCAATGGTCACGATGAATACTGTCTTTCTCCTTTCGAGAATTTGGGAGAGTCTTCACTCAAATTTCCTCGGTGTCCAAATCCCCGATGGGGTTGGATATTTGACATCTGTCCTCCAAATTGGATGGTCCTGATGCTTTCAGGACTTGATGAGTCCTCTTCCTTCTATTGTTACGAGGTTTAAACCTTGAGCGTCGTTTCTGGATCCAATGACTCTCGCAATTTCAGCACTTCTCCCCGAAGTGTCTCCACCGTTCATTCCACCGCTCTCCTACATGACCTGTCAGAGGTTAAACTCTGTGCATCTAGATCCTTTTGATCTAACAAAAGTTGTTCTTCCCCTGAGCTTTATTTCTCTGAACCTCAAAGGTTCCTTCGACCTAAGTTTAGATGTTCCCTATATACATATGAGTATGTTGGAGTAGTTTGAGAGTTAAGGGAAGTGATAGAATTATGGACAGAATTTATTCACATAAGCTTTTCAGTTCGAAGTAAAACTAGACTGACATAATAATTTCATTATGGACAGAAATGAGTCTTACCTTCACTTAAATTCTAATCTTAAACGAAATAGAATTATGTCATAGAATTTTTTTTATTTTTTTTTATGGTAAATTTTAGGTTTATTACACCCATGGGTTTACCGATGCTTAGGCCCACTTTTGTAATGTATAAATAGAAGGATAGGCAATGTAAGAAGTAGTAGATAAGATTTCTTAGTGAAATTGGTGGTGAATCTATGTGATGTTGAATAAGTTCTCTATGTGAACTATGTAAGGCTTGCAAGGCTAAGTGCAAGTTACTACGAGGTTGCTATAGAAAGCTAAATGTTGTAACACAAGGAAGAAGGATCTAGCGAGCTGTGTAGATATTATTTCCTATGTGAAGAAGGGTTTTGGAGGCTTTGTGCTTGTAACAGATTGAAGACGATAATGAAGAAGAAGATCTTGTGGACGTAACCCCAGGGTGGGGGTGAACCACGTAAATCTATGTGTTATGCTCTGTGTTGTGATCCAATGTGTTTATCTTTGCTTATGCTATGTGATTTGATATATCCACTTATGCTTTATGCTTCTTAGATATATATTATTGTTAGATGTGTATGAGGATGCTTAGTGTTGATCTACTGGATCTGATCTTGGTTACTATGGTTAAGTTTTGAAATACTTTAGATATGAGTGTGCACCGTGAAGCTCTGTGCTATTTGCGAAGTATAATAAGGGTTGAGTATTGATGAATGATTGATTCTAAGTGCTATATTAATGATGTAATCACAAATCCGTGTCCCAGCTAAGGTTGTAGACACCTGAGTCTTGCAACGGTCCCTGCCTCTACCTCAAGTGAGACTTCATCTGCTTCACAGGTGTTCCCGAAAGGGCTGGTAGTTAGGGATTTGTTGGTGCTCTCTTGAGCGTTGAACCCTGGGTCTGCTCCTCTGCCAACATAAGTTCTTCGTAAAATATATATGATTTGTACCCTTAATTTGAATGGTTTTTGTAGGAACAAGGTGAGATAGAACCGCAACATCATCTCATGTTATTTTGCAAGGAGGCATCATGAATTACGAGCCCTAGGTGAGAGTTGATAGTGAATGTAGTTAAGGTGTTAAAATTTTACAAAATCTCGAACCTAGGTGAAGTCCGTGAAACTTCTTGTATTAACTTCAATACAATTGTTTGTATGTTTAATTCACATTCAAATTCTTCCTATTCATGTTTACTGGTTATCATATTTTTCAAATCCAATTCCAGTGGATTGATTACCACTCTTTAATAGTTAATGTTTACATCTGTAATATTTCTCCCGCTACCTTATTTCCATAATAAATATATTCCTATGAACTGATCGATAATCTAAGCCATAATATAACATGGCTATACAATCCCTTAAAACATATTTCACTTATATGTGTAAAAGTCAAACATATTACTAATAGATAACAAAAATAAATATAATATCGACAATGGAATACATAGCTGAGATACATATCTGAAAACTGATGTTGGGAAACAAATGGAATAGCCACATTCCACCCAACCATAGAACAAAACAACCACAGTTAGTTGTCCTGATCACCCCCTAGCCTGACCATCAGTCCATAAGGGAAAATTGAATTATCCTCCTTGGATATAGTCACTGTCAATAGATCAGGAAATGATTTGCCTCACACTAACAATGCTCATAACAACAAACAATTGTCCATCCCTCCAACATACTAAGAAATGTCCTACCTCCCACATATGTTTTATATATTCTTCTGACTAGGTCTTTCATTCCTTTCCCTACTTGGGGAAATTTGCAGCTTTACAAATCCATGAATTTTAGGGGATGCTAGTGGTCAAATTCCACTTCTTCCACTTGTAAAATTAAACTCTGAGGTAACTCAAACCTGTTCCCCGTTCATGGAGTCATGGTCAACTATTTTTAACTTGACTGTTCCATTTGTCTTCCAACATTAGATTTATTAAAAAAATTGTCGCATACATGTGTCCAATAAAAGAGGACAGTTGAGAAAGTCAAATATTTTCCCAACAATCATCAAATAATTAATTACATAATCCAAAATTCCAAATTCATATTTTCCATAAATGGCAAATAATTTCCAAATTCGAATTTTCCAAAAACGGAAATTTATTTCAAAATTCAACATGGAATTTAATTTTTTTTAATTTGAGGATATTGCATCCTCTCCCTCTTAAGTAAAACATTTTCCTCAGTGTTCATTCCTCTCTCGGAATAAGTTTGGATAAGATTTCATCATATCTTGTTCCAATTCTCAAGTGGCTTCCTCATGGCTAAAGTTCTTCCATTGCTCTTTTACCTGAGCGATGGCTCTATTCCATAGTAGTGTTTCTCTCCTATCCATAATGCGTAGAGGTTTTTCTTCGAGCTCACCTTCTGGTTTCACCTGCACCATGTTCCAATCAATTATGTGAGTAGTATCATGAATATACTTTTTCAGTAATGAAACATGAAAAACATTATGTACTTTTAAATTTGCGGGAAGTGCTAGTTGATAAGCCACGGGTCTGATTTGAGTTAAAATATTAAAGGGGCCACGAAACCATGGTTCCAAATTTGAACAACTTCCTAGCTTTAGATAACTCCTTCTTTCTGTGACTTTTAGATATACATGGTCCCTGATTTGAAATTCCTGATGTCTTCTTTTTAAATATGCATATATTTTCTGTAACATCCCCCTCGTTACGACTACATGCAATGCAACACTAAGAATTTTTTTTTCTTTAAAGAAGGATGGAAACAATAACAACAGTTAAACAACACAACTTGGAGATGAACACAACTTACACATTCATGAAACAGATGACAACAACTCAACATACTAGGACACCATGAAACTAGATGAAACATGTGACAATCAATAGACAGATAAAAACGACTACCCGCTTGACACAAGAAAGACAATGCCTTCCAGATAAAGGACAACATCGATGACCCGACACAATGGCTTTGACGACTAGTGACTAGAACCCTCCTGACGAGCAAGGGACAAACAAAAAAGTTACAAATAAGAACCACCATAATATCAATAGTCTCAACCACATCGATGGAAAACAATCCTAAGATGGGTCATCATGTGCACTTCTTGATCCATGCATACAATGATCCATTCTTCAATAAATCATGTTGCCATAGGGAGATGTATTCACTAGGGACCCATTCCCACCCTGAATAATTCCAACCCTTCGTCCCAACATAAAATCTAGCAATGCAACAACCTTACAAAAATATACTCAAAATTCAGTAGGTCCTTATCTAGTTCCTTGTTGGGTGAACAATTAAGGATGTTGCAAGGCAATGATCCTAGTACATAAAACCAACAATTAAGAGTGACATAGGGAAAAAACCATTAGAGGCTATCAACACATTAAACATCCTTAAACCTTTGATCTAAAAACAAAAGAGGTTGTTAATCTAATTGAAGGGGTAAATGCATTGTTGATAATTAAATCATCAATAACCAACTATATCACCATTGAAACTGAAACTATAAGAATTCGTTGTCTTAAATCGCTATTTAAAACTGAAAATATAATGTTATCTGAAGAATTCTCTAAGTGAAACTGGAACTATATCTTGAGTATAAATGTTTCAGTGCAACTGAAACAAACTGATTATTCACATAAAAAACACATCGAATATATTGTGATTATTGTGATTTATCAATCAAATATATTGTTTTGATTGGGGTAAATGCTAAGAATAAATTTGTGAAAGTTGTGCATGGGTAATTGTTGTGATTTATCTATCAATTATATCATTGTCCTTAAACAATATCAATTATCAAAAGTTTGTTGTCTTTTACACAATAGTCCGCAATCCTTTAAAAGGAATCGTCATCTATGATGTCATTTTCCCTTAAAAAGAAATTGATCATAATTAAAGAATAACAAGGAGTTAACAATATATTTAGAAAACAATTGTCACTAAAATATCCATACGTATATCTATACTAACATTACATGGTTATACCAATACCCAATTATATCTCTACACCATATATCGTTGTACATATATGCAGCTAGGAAAATATATCACTTCTCACAACATACAATTATACAATGTAGAATACATCGTTGTCATGCATATCATATAAAATCATTGTCCAGTATTTACTTTCAAAAAATTAAATCATTGTCCAATAATACCAGAAGTTGTATCTATTACATAATAGTTGTGTAATGATTCATTTATAGTAATAATATATAGTAATAAATGCCGCATAATATTCACTATGTAAACTATATGAAATTAAATACATTTCATTTAATCGCTATGTAATAATTGGTTGTGGTAAAAATTGTTGTGTAGTAATCATTGCCACATAAATCGCTAATTAACAATATAAGGAAATGACAAAATATAACACATATTCATTGTCTAAATAAAGATTTCATTGTGTTCCAACATATATAAACTCATAACTAAAATCAATAAACCATAACTAAGTGTTGTGTAAAAAAGGTAAAGGTGAAATTGAACTCTCAATATTTGGATCTCTGCCCAGTGTATCGTTGTGTAAAATGCATTTTTAAGGTGGATTTAAATTCTTTGTCAATAAAGGTTAAAAAAACAGTCACGCATTCCATATAAACGAAGTCCTCAATAAATAATCAAATTGTTGTAAACAAAGGTTAAAACCTAGGTCTATCAACATTGAAAATTGGTTGGTAATTCATGGCTATTTAAAAATGCAGGTAAGGGTTTAAATCTATAGTACACATGAAATAAAAGTTGGGTGCATTTAAAGGTTATTCAGCCTTAAAACCATTTTGAATATGGACACAATAAAAGGGTTAATCTTCAACAAAACGAAGTCAGTCCATTCAATGTTGTCATAATAAAAACACAGTCAATACATAACCAATCACTATCCATTTACACATCTCAAATGTAGACACATCAAGACGCTATCTATATACACATGACATAGATGTCCAATTAAAATAATGGTATCGTTGTATAAATATATTAAATTTGCATACTAATACATGGTAAACTCGCAATCTAATGAAGGTAATAATTCGAAACCATTGCACAGTAAAGACACCACCATTACACAGTAAAAATGCCACCATTCACATAGTAAAAACACTAAGGTGATCCTAAAAAATGATGATATTTATAGGGCATTCGCTGGGAGAAGCAATAACCAAACGTAAATGTGATATTAAAAATGCAGAGAGTATTAAGTTGTTCGCAAAGAGAAATAAATAACAATACATGGAGATACTCAATCGCAAGAAGGCGCAGACACAAATTATTCATCCATGAATCAATCAAACGCAAAGGTAAGTAAGGGACAGACAACTGGGCAAAAAAATTATCCTTCGCTCATCATCCATGCATAGAAAAGAATGGCATTAGAATCTATAGGTCTTTAAACATTGAAGTGATGATTGTTGATTCGGCTCCTGACTGACTTCTCAGGCATGGACTGATGAGTTAGGGATAAGGGCCAAAGACAAAGCACAATGTCTTCATAATAATCAATAAAACCCACACAGATAAGTCAACAAAATCATAATTTGGGTTCACCAAATGAAATCCATTCAGAAAACAATAAGCAAGGGGATTACAATATCGTAATAAAGCAGGTGCAAGACAGCTCATGGAAATGAAATCTTAAACCAAGCACAGAGAAATAACATGTGTAAATTTAATTTCATCACAAGTAACAATTTAAACCAGTGTACCTTAGCCAAACATGAATGCTCTGTAGTTTCTATCCCGCGTGCAGTCCATCCAGCTTCTGCTTGCCGACCGATGTGACCTCACCAGTACCTCCTAGCCAACGCTAGGGGTACTCTTCTTCCCCCTGATCCCCTCGAGCTGTAGAGGGGCCACACACACTATAACAAATAACTACTAACACCCAACTTGCCTCACAAGGTCGAGATACCACTCATTACTCGAGTTGGGTATCCCAACTCCCATAAGATAATTTCAGTCAAGACAAAAATTCAGCAGTGTCCTGTACATATGTCACCCATCCTCCTAGTTTCCCTAGAAAATTAATTTCATTAATTATTTAATTATTCCTATTTCCATCACCTAGCTAAAATCATTCCTAAAAATGCTCCTTTGTGTCCCAATATTCCCTTACAAATCTTAAATGACTTACGCATTACTAAATTCTTAGTAGAGTTCAAAAATAGCAAGTTCCCAAGGTAAGATTCCTTACTAAGTTAGACATTCAAATTTTTCTTTATGTTTCCCTTTTTCTTTATGTTTCCCCTGTTTCCTTTAGTTTCTTATTTCCTTTAAGTTTCCCTCTTTTCCTTTTTTAGCCAAAACACAATTTAGCAAGTGTAAAAAAACAACCTTTTACCCGTTTTTCTTTTTAATAAAAAATTTAATTAGCATATGTAGATAAAACAATCATTACCCTTTTAAAATTTTAATCCCCCATTACAATTTGATTTTAATAAATTAATTGAATTTCTTACCCCCTTCTTGTTACGTGTTTAATTATGATTATTATTTTTTACCACATGTGTTACTTAAGCCTAGATTTTAATTTCACTAGGCTAGGCGACATTTTTATTAGTGAAATTGTTTTTAAATCTTACTTCTCACATCATTCATTTTAAGGCCATCTAGGTTTATTCACCTTCTAGTTAAAACATGACATGCACTTTCAGACGCACTAGGTTCTCCAAGGGTGCCACTCACCTCTTTTTGTTTTCCTTGTGCAATGTGCCCTTCAGGACACACTACGTGTTCCAAGGCTGCCACTCGACTCTTTTTATTTTCCTTGCATGACGTTCCCTTCAGGACACACTATGTGCTCCAAGGGTGCCACTCACCTCTTAACTGAATTGGTAGACATAAAAATCCCCTATATTCAATACTACACTAGGTAATCTTGTGGGAGACTAAAGGCCTCTAAGGAATAAGGCCCATGCCTTATTACGTCCCCCTTATAATCATCGTAAGCGACTGTCGCAGTCTTCCCTCACGGCATCGTGGGTATTCTCAAAATAGGTAGTCATTAAACTATATTTCCAGCCACAGAGGGAGTGCTAGTAGGTTGTGGCAGGGCTTCTCTCACACCTCTCCCTCAAAGTCTCTGGTTATCATGCATGACCCCCCTACTCCACATGTGAGTCTAGTCTGAAAGATATCATCAACCTACATCCATCAGTGAATCATGTCAGCAAAAATAATCAATCATCATAACATCTAATCATATGTACATGTGTCACATCAATAAATTTGAAACCCAATAGTCCTCTCCCTAACTCAATCCAGAGTCTAAGGGATTTCATCGATGCCTCTACATCCTCAATGTCCAAAGTCCTGCACACTTAGGAGAACCCAGTAAATAACACCTGTCTATGTGAATACAACAAAATAACATATCGTCAATCCATAATGTCTCATAATCATAATCAAATGACGGATAGTATAAAAATTTGGATCACTTGCAAGAAAGTGTCCTCAAGGATAAGTTCACTCAGTGCGCATAAGAGAGGGATGTTACATACACCCCCTCTATGTTTAAACTTTGTTCTAAAGTTTCAGAGTATATAAATGCTGAAATAAAGTGTATCACAGTATCATAAGTTTCTCTATCAAACAAAAAAAAATTGAAACTAATGGTGCATATCATATGCATCCTTCCAGGTTGTCGAGTGTAGACTTTAGCTGTCCCACTGGACCTTGACCTGATCTATTGTTCGGTGCCATAGCTATCGAATGCGATGGTCCATAATATAGATCAGCTATATTGTGAGCACACCCTCATTTGATACCTGCAAGGTACTCAAGTCAAACATGTGTAGGATTACTAACATAATGTCTTAAACAAAGACGTGAAATACATGGTGCATATGCCTCAAGGATCAAGCAAGGATAGTCAATATTCCATGGCCCTCTCTTTCCAACAATATTCCAGGATCCCATGAACCTATTGGATAGTTTAGCACCCTTTCCAAACTTGATTGAACTCTTACATGGTTTCTCTTGTAAGATTACTCGATTTACAACATTGTAACTATGGTCGACATGATGTGCATCAACATAAATCTTCTACCAATCTTGCACTTCCTCGATCCTTTGTGTTATTGTTTGCATTGATATTCCATTTCTTGGATAGCTTATGGTCCCACTATGACCCTATCCTCAAGCCAATATCAACTCAAAGGCGTCTGACACGATCGCCCGTAAAGTAACTCAAAAGGCACCATCTTAATGGTTATTTGATAATTGTGGTTATATGTGAATTCTACCAGTGGAAATAATTCTTCAGAATTCTTGTGTCTTTCCATCACATGCATACCCAACATGTCCTCTAAGATTTGTTTTTTTTTTTCGTTTTGTCTGTTTGTCTGTCACTTGGTGATATGCAACACTAAATTTAAGTCGGGTTCCCAAGGGCTGTTGGAAGCTAGTCCAAAATCATCTAGTAAACATCGATCCTCGATCAGATATAATCCTCATAGGCATGCCATGTAGCCTCACAATATCGCTGATGAAAGATCTTGCTAAGTCAGGTGCCTGATACATCGTACACACAGGAATAAAATGATCACTATTCATCATAGTTTCGACTACCACAAAAATCGAGTCGTGTCTCCTTATCGTCAGTGGAAATCCAACAATGAAATCCATCAAAATGACCTCCTATTTGATTCTAGAATAGCATATGGCTTTAGTAATCCTATCATATGTCTATGTTCAGCCTTCACCTGCTGACATTCTAGACATCTTGCCACATAGTTGACTATGTCTTCCTTCATTCCTTTCCAGAATAATAAGGGTTTAAGGTCTTCCCTCATCTTTGTGACTCCAGGATGAACCATGTATATTGCTCTGTGAGCCTCGTTTAGGATCAAACTCCTCAAATCGTCATTTGGTGGTACATAAATTTTATTTTTAAATCTCAATAATATATAGTCGTCCAACGTAAATCCTTCAAATCTTGGTACCATGTTGGTGTTTTGTCTGATAAAATCCTTGACCTCCTTGTATCATTCATCATCGCACTATAAATTTAGAATCTTTTCATGTAGACTTGTCTAAAGAGGCATCACCAAAAAATATGAGTGGTCTCTGAATCAACACACCAACCACTTTGTTCACTATTCCCTTTATGTAAGTAATCTCTAAAT
Source organism: Picea engelmannii (assembly GCA_009831015.1). NCBI lineage: Eukaryota > Viridiplantae > Streptophyta > Pinopsida > Pinales > Pinaceae > Picea > Picea engelmannii. The sequence goes on from ML776548.1 coordinate 1,955,256, forward strand.
TGTACTTGCTAAGAAATTCCGATCAACTCCGTTGTCATGCGTTCAGGTTGCTTTGCGTAAAGATATGTTGTATTCCATAGTGGTCCATTTTAAGCTCAAATTTTCATCCATTAATGTAGTGTCTCCAAACTCTGAAGGCGTATACAATGGCTAACAAATCCAAATCATGCATCGAATAGTTCTCCTCATGCCTTCTCAACTTCCTCAAGATGTAAGCCATCACTCGACCATATTGCATCAAGAATCCACTGAAGCATTCCTTGGATGCGTTACTGCATACCAAGAACTCCACTTCCTTGTCAAGAACCTTTAGTATTGATGTTGTTATCCATAGCTCCTTGAGCCTCCAAAATTCTTCTGCACATTTCTCAGTCCGAGCAAACTTCTTGTTCTTCTTCTACAATTCTGTGATCAAATTTGATAACTTTGAAAATCCTTCTATGAACCGTCGATAGTATCCTACTAAACCCATGAAGCTACGCAATTCTGGGACATTCGTCAGTGTAGGCCATTCCATAATAACCTTGAACTTTGTTGGATACATGATAATACCTTCGTCGGATATGACATGCCCTAAGTAGTGAATCTTTGATTGGGAAAATGACAATTTAGACAATTTCCCATACAACTTATTCTCCTGCAAACACTGTAGTACCAAGTGCAAGCGCTCATCATGCTTCTCCATCGTCTGAGATTAAATCAAAATATCATCAATGAATACTTGGACAAACTTTTCCAAGTAATCGCGGAACACCCCGTTAATCAAAATCATAAATACCCCAGGGGATTTTGTCAGTCCAAAAGGTAAAACAGTAAACTCGTAATGTCCAATCCTTTTCTTTAAAAGAGGTCTTAGTGACGTCATCCTCCTTGATCCGTAGCTACTGGTACCTTGATCTCAAGTTGATATTTTAAAACACCGTCGCACCCTTCATATCATCAAACAAATCATGAATCCTTGGCAATTGATATTGATTATCGATATTTGCCTTGTTCAATTGACGGTAGTCAATGCAGAGTCTCCATGACCCATCCTTGTTTCATATGAAAATAACAGACGCACCCCACGGTGACACACTGGAACGTATAAGTCCCAGGTCCAACAACTCCTTCAGCTGCATTTTCAACTTTGGTAAATATGGAGTCGACATCCGATAAGGCGTTCTTGCTATCAGTTCATTCCCTTGTTTTAGGTCTATGGTAAATTTCAATTCCCTCTCTAGAGGCATCCCAGGTAACTCCTCAAGGAATACATCTACAAACTCTGTCACCACCGAAAGGTGTTTGAGACCTTCCATTTCTCCCTTCTTGTATAATGCAAGGATCACATAAAGCTTACATCCCTTGGGCATGATATTTTGTAACTATAAGGAAGAGATGAACCTCAGGGACATTCCCTGGTTCCGACCTACATTCACGCATCTCTATCCCTCATCATCGACCAATATCAACCATTTAATCTTATAGTTGAGTATCACCTCATGTGATTCCAATCATTCCATACCGATCAGGGCATCACAAGATCCTAAGATCGTGACATACGAGTTGTCCCTAATGAAAAAACTCTCCTTGGTTAAGGATACATCCTCTAACCTTCAGTAACACCTGGATATATCAAATGCTAAGGGTCTGGTCAACGATGGTACCTGATGTCTTGAGCATAGTTGACTAGTGATTTTCCTGACAGTTATTCACCACTGCATGAATCTGATGGGCCTTGTCCAAATCTCCCATGGTAGTGGGTCCGATTCATCTAGATACTCTAGTCCTCTCCACTATGCAGTTGCAGTGAAAATATGGCTCCCCACATTCCAACACACTTTCTTCAGTCGATTATTTGTAATACCTGAAGTAAAAGTTGAATCCAAATGCTAAGGTCAAACACGAACTTGTTTACCTTAAGTTCTCTGTAATTTGGTGTGGAGCATACCAAAATAGCTCCAAAAATGGGCCTCGTACTCAGGTACCATACGATCGCCTTGTCGTATGGCGTTGAACTCATTGAGATGACACTCAATGAATTCCTCCGATAGAGGCCACTCTCATAATCGTTCCTCGAACAATTCCCATGACACATTTTCGATGACCATGTTCAATTGCGGCAGGAGCGTCTTTCACCATAGAAGAGCACTCCCCATCAATTGAAACACCACCATGCAGACCTTCATGTTGGAGGTATAGTCGCGAAGTGATAAGCACATCGCCATTTTATCCAACTATGTCTCAATGACTGCGTCGTCTGGGGTACCAAAGAACTCAAAAAATTTGACCTTCTCGAGTTCGCAGTGAAAGCTAACGGTACTGGCTGGGGCACATTGTGGACCCTCAGGGGTACAGGCACCCTGGCCTCAACTCAGTACAAATGGTGAATCAAGGCCTCTTGCATTCCATGGAAGGGCCTTATCATACCATCATCATTTATCACAACATTCGAATCCAGCCCAAGGACTTGTTCTTCCCCTTAGGGTTTACACTCTAAGGGTGTGGGCACTTCTAGAGGTGTTGCACTACCTTCCACGACATCACGATGTGAACCTCTGATGCATCCTCTAATCAAGATCACCATAGGGACACGTTAAAGTTTAATTAGCACTAGGTTCTTACTCAAGGGTTTACTCTTGTGGAAAGCATGGTGATTCATAGTCATAGGGTTGAACCCGTTTTGATACCATATGTAACGTCCCCATCATTACGACCACATGCGACACAACACGAAGCAAATATTATTTTTTTCTTTAAATAAGGACGACAACAACGATAACAATTAAAAACACAACTTGGTGATGAACACAACTTACACATTCAGGAAATAGATGACAGTGACTCATCATACTATCACATCATGCAACTGGACAAAACAGGCAACAATCAATAAGCAGATAAAAATGACTACCCACCCGACACAAGCAAGACAACTCCTTCCAGCTAAAGGACAACATCAACGACCGAACACAACGACTTTGAAAACCAATAACTAGAACCCTCCCGATGAGCAAGGGACAGTTACAGAATTTACAAACAAGTACCACAATAAGATCAACAGTCTCAACCACATCGGTGGTGCACAATCGTAAGTCAGGTCATCGTGTGAGATTCTTGATCCATGTGCACAATGATCCAATATTCAAGAAATCATGTTTCCACGGGGTGATGGGCGCACTAGGGACTCATGCCCACCCAAACTAATTCCAACCCTTCGTCCCAGCGTAAAATCCAACAATGCAACAACCTTACAAAAATACACTCAAAATTCAATAGGTCCTTATCTAGTTCCTTGTTGGGTGAACAATTAAGGCTGCTACAAGGCGATGATTCCAGTACTTAAAATAAACAATTAAGAGTGACGTAGGAAAAAAACCATTAGAGGCGATCAACTCATTAAACATCCTTAAACCATTGATCTAAAATAAAAAGCAGTTGTTATTCTAATCAAAGGGGTAAATGCCTTGCTCATAGTTAAATCATCAATAACCAACTATATCGCCATTGAAACTGAAACTATAAGGATTCGTTATCTTAAATCTCTATTTAAAACTAAAACTACAATGTTATCTTAATAATTTTGTAAGTCAAACTGGAACTATATCTCGAGTATAAATGTTTCAGTGCAACTGAAAGAAACTGATTATTCACAAAACAAACACATCAAATACATTGTGATTGTTTTGATTTATCAATAAAATGTTCATTATGATTCGGGTAAATGATGAGAATAAATTTTTGAAAGATGTGCATGGGTAATTGTTTTTATTTAGCTATCAATTATATCATTGTCCTTAAGCAATATCGATTATCAAAACTTCATTGTCTTTTACACAATAGTTCGTTGTCCTTTAAAAAGAATCACTGCCTATGATGTCGATGTCCCTTAAAATGGAATTGATCATAATTAACAAATAAAAAGGAGTTAACAATATATTTAGAAAATTGGTTTCACTAAAATCACCATATGTATATCTCTGCTAACAATACATGGCTATACCAATGCCCAATTATATCTCTACACCATATATCGCTTTATAGATATGCAACTAGGAAAATATATCACTGCTCACAACATACAGTTATACAATGTACAATACATTGTTGCCATGCATATCATATAAAATCGTTGTCTGATATTTACTTTCAACAAATTAAATCATTGTCCAATAATACCGATGGTTGTATCTGTAACGTCCCTGACCCTCAATCCCACAGTCGGGCAATGCTACTACGCGAAACCATTCTCATACTTATATATATAACATGCATTAAATAAAATTAACACATTGAACTAAACAATATAGAGTAATCACAGGATTACTACTAACATACATAAGTAATGGAATTAACAATAATTCATAATTGCAACGGAATACATAATAATATTGCAAGCATCACTGACATGCATTTTAATTGAAATTAAACACATAATGATACTTATCTTTGAAACTGTAGTAACTCCGCGAACTACATGCAGAACTTCCACGAACCTCCAATCCTTAGACCACACTTCTCATAACGCTCAGCAGTGGGTCACCCCCAAGTTGGGAACAAAATCCACCCTAGGCAAGGGAATCCTATACTAGGCTGAGGTTACAACAAAACTACACAGAGAAACCGGAAGGATTCTCTCCCAAAGTCTTCTTACACCCACTACTCGCGGACTCTCATTCCCCACATTCATGTTCCACATGGGAGTATACACCTTCACAAGAACATTCCATCGGTGCTTCACCTCCCTCTTTAGGTCTCGACAACAAGCCAGATTAGTAATTATCATAGCTCCTTAGCTGGTACTGGACTCTCTCTGGGAGAAAACCACTTCCCAACAGACTCTCTCACTTGGAGAGAGCTACTCACAAGCCTAAAAACCTGCCTCTTCTACCATGGGCCTAACAACTCGGTTCTTCAACCATTTTTCAACTCAATTCCTGCAAGTTCAGGATAACAAAAAGATCATCATCTTTTGTTTAACTCACATGTGACAATAGCAACAGGAAAATTGGGAGTGGACATCCAAAAAATGACAACTGGCCACTAAGACACAACATAGTTCAGGTAACACCGTTTTCAGGATGCGTGACAAGAAATCCACATAGAGGTCAAAAATAGACTCAACAGTTTAGACAGAGCTTACATTGGCTTCTCAGGAAAACATCATAGGCGTCAGGTTTCGGAGTTGCGTTCATGAATATTGCAAAGGTCCAATACAAAGGCCACAGGATGCATGGAAATAGACTAGTCAACTACCTAGTTCTCGTTTCCAGTGTGTGTGATAGTAAAATTATGCAGCGGTTGATGATGGAGGCCAAACGAACATTCCAGATATAATTCTCGGTTTCAGAAAGATGACGGAAGAATGGAGGACAAACCCCAATCACAGCTCAATTATTGGGTTAAATTTCATGTGCCTAGGCCGACAAATGTCGTCCATGAAGCTGCATGCCCTCCATCAATTATGTGTTCCCTTTTGCACATGTTGGAACTGCATGCGTTGCCTCTCCCATGACTTAGGATAAAAACATGTTTGTCAGACAACTTTGGAATAATAATAAAATATTATTGTCAAGGACTTAATCCCCTAAGGTTAGCCCCTCTTTCCATCCTTTAATCCCCCTTTCCCTTACCCACCTTCTGGAAGCTTACTCCCCCATCACTCTTTCTTCAGGGTCGGTCTACACGCAACGATGTTTAATATTTATTAATATTATGCATATTACATATACAAAAACAGGCTCCTCGCATTTTACACTTAGGCTCTCTGGCCTAATAAACACATAAGCTCACCAACTTATCAATACTTGTCTCACTAGCCTACAAAACATGATTTACAATTCATAAACATGATTACAACAAGGCTTGTCCTTGGGGATATTACAATCCCCTCCCCTTATGTTTGCACTGTCCTTGGTGCAAATTTTACACAACATCAACAAGATTTTCAAAATATTCAAAAATATGTGGGTATTCTTCCCACATAGCATCCTCATGGTCCCATGTTGTGTCCTCAAGACCGTACCAGGTCCACTGGACCTTTACAAGTCCTATGGCTTCTCAGGAAAACATCATAAGCTTCGATTTTCACAGCTACACTCATGAATATTGCAAAGGTCCAATACAAAGGCCATGGGATTCATGGAAATACATTGTTCGGCTTCCCGGTTCTCATTTTCAGTGTGCGTGACAAGAAAATTAAGCAGAGGTTGATGATGGAGGCCAAATGAATATTCCAGACAAAATTCCTAGTTTCAGGCAGCCGACAATAGAATGGAGGACGAACCCCAATCACGGCTCAATTATTGGGTTAAATTGCATGTTCTTAGGCTGACAAATGTTTCCCATGAAGCTACATACCCTACATTAATTATGTGTTCCCTTTTGCACACATTGGAGCTACATGCATTGCCTCTCCCAGGACTTAGGATAAAAACATATGTGTCATAGATCTTTGGAATAATAATAAAACGTTATTCCCAAGGACTGAACCCCCTAAGCTTAGCCCCTCTTTCCAGCCTTTCATCCCCCTTTCCATTACCCACCTTTTGGAAGCTTAGTCCCCCATCACTCTTTCTTCATGGTCGGTCTGCATGCATCAATGTTTAATATTTATTAATGTTCTGCATATTACATATACAAAAACAACCTCCTGGCCTTTAACACTTAGGCTATCTGGCCTAATAAACACATAAGTTCATCAACTTATCAATACTTGTCTCACCAGCCTACAAAAGATGATTTACAATTCATAAACATGATTACAATAGGGCTTGTCCTTAGGGATATGACAATCCCCTCCCCTTATTTTTGCACTATCCTCAGTGAAACTTTTACACAACATCAACAAGATTTTCAAAATCTTCAAAAAGATGTGGGTATACTGCCCACATAACATCCTCATGCTCCCATGTCGCATCCTCAAGACCATACCAAGTCCACTAAACCTTTATAATCCCTATGGCTCAATTCCAGAGATGTTTTCTTTTTCGGTCCAATATGTGCACAAGATGCACTTGCAAGACACCTTCTTTCTCCACAAGAATCACATTCCAATCGATTACATGATTAGCATCAGGTATATATTTCTTAAGAAATGAAATATGAAATACATTATGTACAGTTATGGATGCAGCTAATGAAAGCATACATGCAACTAGCCCAATCCTTTCTAGGATTTCAAATGGCCCACAAAATCTGGCTACCAATTGGGCACAATTTCCTAGATTTAGGGAACTTCTATTGGCTTTCACTTTCAGGAAAACATGATCTCCCACTTTAAACTCTCCACGGGTTTCGTTTTTATTATCATAAGTTTTCTTCCTGTCTTGGGCAACTTTCAAATTCTGCTTAATTTTTATCATTTGTTCTTCCATTTCCTTGAGCAAATCTGGCCCAACTACTGCCCTATCAGCTGGATTATCCTAGCTTATTGGAGTATTGCACTTTCTTCCATAAAGTGATTCAAATGGGCTCATCTTCAATGATGCTTGATACCCATTATTGTAGGCAAATTCTAGCAAGTGTAGGTAGTCTTCCCATTTCGATGGCTTATCCTTCACATACATCTTCAGTATGTCTTCTATTACTCGATTCACCCGCTCTTTCTTCCCATACGACTCAGGATGATAAGTTGTATTGAAGTTCATATTCATTATCAACCCCTTGAAGAACCCTTTCTAGAAATATGAGGTAAATTTCGGGTCTTTATCAGACACAATTATCTTGGGAATTCCGTGCAATCATGTTATTTCCCTCATAAAGATACCAACAATGTCCTCTGCCTTGTGAGTAGTCTTTAACATAATGAAATGGGCATATTTCATAAGCTTGTACACTACCACCATGATTGAATCATGTTGCTTGCTTGATCTCAGAAATCCCATGATGAAATCCATTGTCACCACTTCCCACTTCCACTCAGGAATGGGTAAAGATTGTATCAACCCTGCTGGGTGTCTATGCTCATATTTAACCTTCTGACACTCCATACATCTAGTGATGTATTCTCCAATATATTTCTTCACACCTAGATAAAAGTAATGGCTCTTGACTAGTGCCACAGGTTTTTGATATCTAGGGTGCCCTGCATAAGGCACATTATGCATTTCATGCAAAATCACAAGTTTGAAATCATGGACATTAGGTACATAAATTTTGTTCCTGTACATAAGTGTTCTGTCAATTTCCAATTTATAATTCTCCATTTTTTGTGGCATCTTACCTTGTTATAGCTTTGCTACCAAATCCTTGTACTGCAAATGTGTAATTGCAGCCTCCAAAATTCTTCTTTTAATGTCAGTTTGGTACATGATAATGGTTGTAGAATGTAATTCATGTACTCTCCTGGTGAGTGCATCAACCACTTTATCTTCTTTTCCTTTGATATGCTTAATATCAAAGTCATATTCACAAAGAAAATCCAACCACCTACTTTTCATAGCATTCAAGGTTGTGTGATCAAACAAATACTTTTGACCATTATGGTCTGTTATTAGTTCAAACCTCCTTCCCATGAGGTAATGCCTCCATTTGTTTAGAGCGTGTACTATGGTTTCCGACTCCAAATCATGTGTTGCATATTTCCTTTCATGCTTTTTCAATTTTCTGGATTCATAACAAATTACGAATCCATTCTGACTGAGGACTCCTCCCAGTCCTTCTTTGCATGAATCTCTACACACTATAAAGTCTTCATTTGGATATGCAATCCTTAGGATTGGAGAACTGGTTAACAGTTGCTTCAATTGCTGGAAGCTTCTCTCACAATCTTCTGTCCACTGAAAATTCTTCTCCTTCCTTTGCAAGGAAGTCATAGGCTGAGATATCCTCGAGAACCTTGCAATAAACCTTCTTTAATAACCAGCTAGACCCATAAAGGATCTAAATTCCATCATGTTCTTTGGCCCCGACCATTCTCTGATGGCCTCAATTTTCTCAGGATATACAACTATCCCATCCTCTGAAATAATATGCCCCAAGTAATGGATATGCTCCTAATAAAATGAGCACTTGATCAACTTTGCATATAGTTGGTGCTCTCTTAGCACCTGCAACACCATCCTCATATGATGTTCATGATCTTCCTCTGACTTGGAATACACTAGAATGTCATCCAGGAATATTATGACAAACTTGTCTAGATAGTCCTTGAATGCTCCATTCATTAAACACATGAAAACAACAGGTGCATTCGAAAGTCCAAACAACACCACTGTGAACTCGTAATGACCATACCTTGTTCTAAAGGTTGTATTGTTGATGTCTTCATATTTTATCCTTACTTGGTGATATCTTGACTTGAGGTGTATCTTCGAAAATATCTTCTCATCCTTGAACTGATCGAAGAGGTCATCAATCCTCAGTAGAGGATACTTGTTCTTTATAGTTACTTTATTCAATTTTCTAAAATCGATACACAATCTCGGTGTCCTATATTTCTTCTTCAAGAACAGGATCGGGGCTCCCCATGGTGACACACTTGGGCATATGTACCCATTCTTCAAAATCTCTTCAATATGCAATTGCAGCTCCTTCAGCTCTAGCATGCTCATTCCATAAGGATATTTTGACACTTGAGCTGCTCCAGGCATCAAGTTTATAGAGAAATCAATATCTCTCTTCGAGGGTAATCTGGGTACCTCTTGGAATACATATTCAAACTCCTTGAGTGCTGCATGATCTCCAATCTTTGAGAGCTCATGCTTAGACACTTCATCCACATGGGCTACAAATAATTGACAACCTTTTCTGTAGCACTTCTTCAACTGCATTGCTGAGATTTCTCTGACAGCAACAACTCTAGGAATTCCTTGTACCGTTCTCTGATTTCCTTTCTCATCCAGGCAAGTGAATGCCTTGTTATGATAGTCCAAGATGGCATGGTGTTGGTCCAACCAATCCATCCCAATTAGACAGTCAGAACCTAAAGGAAGAATTTTCAATTCATCCTTTGTGCTCAGTCCATTCATGTCCACAGGAAAATACTTAACCAACTCATTGACTTTTCCCTTGGTTCTTGTAGCCAGTTTCACTAACCAAGACTTTTTATGTTTCCTTCTTGACAATTGCAAGATTTCCACCACTCTAGGATCTTTATAACTATGGCTAGCCCCTAAATCAATTAAAATAGTAAAGGCATGGCTGTTGATCATACCTTCTACTTCAATCCCATGCGACTGATATTCAACTTGCTTATTGTCCAGGGCTGTGTAGATCCTTGGAATTCTACTGCCCATGTCCTCCACTATTTCATCTTGTTGAACATTATGGACAACTCTCACTTTGCCATTTTTATGGGGACAATATTTGTACTTGTGGTTCCCCTGACAGCCCCAACACTGAATGGGCATTTGCCTTAGCCTTTGTTCCCCTACTTCAGCCATTATTGACTCTTGAAATGATGGCTACCCTTGAGGAATATTTCTGAAAAAGAGAGATTTGTTTCCCTTCTTCCTATGATCCATCTGGAATATCTTCTTGTCTTCCCAAACCTTCCAGAAAGTAGGCTTTTCTCTTTGCTTCTCATATAAGCATTTTTCTCTTCTTATCGTTTCTTCCATAGTCTTAGCGTCATCATACTGAATCTTGTCACCAATGGAAGGTGTAAATCCACTTAGATAACTTTGAATACTTAAAGTCATATCTTTGATGAGCGGAACACACTTCAACAATTCCAAAAACCTTTGTTTGTATTCCTCAATGATCATGCTTCCCAGCTTGAGTTCAAAGAACTCTTTCATCTTTCGGTCGTAGTATCTTTTAGTCAAGTATTTCTTCTCGAAATACCTCTTCAATTATTTCCAAGTGATATATTTATCTCTAATGTGCTACACCTACACAAGTTGATCCCACCACATGGATTCTTTTCCTTTCAATTGATATATCACAATTACTCCTTATGCATGAGAGGAATAACTCTGCAGCTGGAAATATTTCCTCATGCCAAGCAGCCATGTTTCAGCATCTTCCTCCTTCTTGTGTTCTCCATCAAATGTAGGAGGCTTAATCTTGTTCATTTCACCTTTCAGTTCATCCACTCCAAATATCTTATGATTTCTGGTAGGAGATGGGCTTGAACTTCTGCATGCCTCCTTATTGGAGTGTTTCGGGGAGTGACGAGGATGCCTGCATACACTTCTTGATCTTCTTTTCTTCTCAGGGATCCTACAACTCCCTGTTTTTATTGAGTCACTCTCCTTATCTAATTTCTTTTTGATCATTTCCAGTCTCTTCATCAACTTTAAGTTGAATTCTCCCTATTATTCCTTATCTTTCATGAGCTTTCTACTATCTTCACGGTGAATTTGGGAATCTTTATGCAATCGTTCAATGATTTTAATCATATGCCCTTCCTTATCTAACTCTTATACATGTCCATTGGAGTTCAACCCTTCAACTCTCAAATGAACATCCATTCCTTTTGCTTCATCCTCAAAACTGGAAGCAGTTTGTGCCTCTTCCATTTCTTTTCACTTAGTGGAAAAACTATTCGGTTCTGGCACTCGTTAAACCTCTGCAAACACAATATGAAGATAACCAAAATTTGTTAGGCCATTATTCCTTAATAAATCCCACATAATTCATAAACAAATCTGATTCAAGAAAACATTTAGTTTTCATTTTCTATGATTCTCATTCAATTAAGAATTGCCACAAATTTCTTCTTTAGGAGCTCTTCTCTACTAATTTTTCAAGCACTATCCCCTTTCTCTTAGTCCCCAACCCAAGCGACCATGGGTTGTGTCCATGCACTAGATCAATAAGTGCATACTCGGTCCTTTAGCCTTCGGCTTCAGAAGATTTCCAAGCACAATAGAATAGTCTCTCTAAGTTCCAAGTTACCAAACTCATGCATTAGGGTGGATAAATGGTCCATGTCTACCAAGCATCCAACGACTGACACTCGTTGTGGAACCTCAGGAATTTGATTTCCAGGACTTCAGGACTTTGGAATATTTCACATCTGCACACCCTGAACCACCAGTCTCTGAACACTTCCACATCACCTTCAGTGACATTATTATGTTACATCACTTAACATTTTCCCAATTGTGGGGGCATGCAATGGTGGTTTGGAGTAACCCGCCTTTCATCCCGAAATTCTCCTGACACTGACATGTAACCCATCAGTGAAACTGTGGTTTGGATTACATAAACCCCTTGGATAATTATCTTCTATGAAACTTGGGTCCCTGCAAAGCCTCTTGGCCATTGATCTTGATGTATCATGATCATTGCAATTGTGGGTCCTTCAACCTTTAACTATGTTATGTAACCTCAAGCCCCACTAACCCTACTCACACAGGATGCCACATGGCGGCATACTAATGACTGATACGTGGCCCATTCATATGGGTGACACTCGTCACGCTCCAAATTCCATTTCAATATTTGACAGGTTCTAATGGTTAGGGTCTTTTCCTATGATCTATGGTGTAGATCTATTTTTGGATTTTATGCCTCAATGCATTCCACTTCTCTCGAATTCCGAACTCTGAAAGGCTTCCAGGATAACCTTCATGTACCTTCTCCATATTTGATTGTCGTAAAGGACTCTCCTTTTTCCCAAACAGATCCTACGGCTCCAACATCCCAAGTGTTGAGAGTTCTCTCTCTCTATGGTCTAATACCATGCCATTTGTGGTTTTATTCTACTGCTACTCCTCCTAAGCTTTGTAACACGACCAAGTAACCCGTTGGCACTCAGAAACATTCTAAGGTTCGAAATTGGTTGCATCCGAATACCATTTCCACTTGAAACCTTGGGTCCAAAGACCACTTATCCGACCCATCCAGGCTCAACGTTGAAACTATGGCTCTAATACCATATTGTAACGTCCTCGACCATCAACCCCATGGCTAGGAAATGCTACTACGCAAAAATATTCTCATACTTATATATATAACATGCATTACATCAAATTAACACATTTAACTAAACAATACAAAGTAATCACAGTATTACTGCTAACATACAAAAATAATGGAATTAACATTAATTCATAATTGCAACGAAATACATGATAATATTGCAAGCATCATAGACATGCCTTTTAATTGAAATTAAACACATAATTATACTTATCTTTGAAACTATATTAACTCCACCAACTACGTGCAGACCTTCCAAGAACCTCCCAGCCTTAGACCACGTTGGTCATCATGCTCAGTCATGGGTCACCCCCAAGATGGGACCAAGCTCCACCGTGGGCATAGACTAGGCTGAGGTTACAGGAAAACTGCACAGAGAAACTAGAAGAATTCTCTCCAGGAGCCTTCTTACACCCACTACTCACAGACTATCATTCCCCACATGCTTGTTCCACCCAAGAGTATACACCTTCACAAGAATAGTTCATTTGTGCTTCACCCCCCTCTCTAGGTCTCGACAACAGGCCAGATCAGAAATTCTTAGAGCTCTGTAGCTGGTGTAGGACTCTCTCTGGTAGAAAACCACTTCCGAACAGACTCTCTCACTTGGACAGATATGCTCATAGGCCTAACAACCTGCCTCTTCTAACACGGTCCTAAAAACTAGGTTCTTCAACAAGTTTTCAACTCAATTCCGACAAGTCCAGGATAAGAACAACAACATCATATTTCAGTTAACTCACGGGTTATAGCAGCAACAGGAAAATTGGGTGTGGACGTCCAAAAAATGGAAACAGACCACTAAGAAACAACACAGTTCAGTTAACACTATTTTCAAGATGCATGACTAGCAATCCACGTAGAGGTCAAACACAGACTCAACGGTTCAGACAGAGGTTGCATCGGCTTCCCAGGAAAAAATCACAGGCTCTGGTTTTCAGAGCTATGTGAATGAATATTGAAAAGGTCCAATACAGAGGCTGCATGATTCATGAAAATACACTGGTAGACTTCCTTATTCACATTTCCAGGGTGCATGATAAGAAAATTAAGCAGATTTCAATGATGGAGGCCAAATGCAGAGACTAGACAGAATTTTCAGTTTCAGACAGTCGACAACAAAATGGAGGACAAACCCCCATCATGGCTCAATTCTTGAGTTAAATTGCATGTGACTAGGCCGACACATGTCGCCCATGAAGCTACATTCCCTCCATCAAGTATGCATTCCCTTTTGCACAAGTTGGAGCTGCATGCATTGCCTCTCCCAGGACTTAGGATAAAAACATGTTTGTCACACAACTTTGATAATAAAATATTATTCTCAAGGATTTAAGCCCCTAATCTTAGCCCCACTTTCTAGCCTTTCAACCCACTTTCCCTTACCCACCTTTTGGAAGCTTATTCCCCCATCACTCTTTCTTCATGGTCGGTCTGCACACAATGATGTTTAATCTTTATTAATGTTCTACATATTACATATACAAAAACAGGCTCCTGGCCTTTAACACTTAGGCTCTCTGACCTAATAAACACATAAGCCCAGCAGGTTATCAATAATTGGATCACCAATGTACAAAACATGATTCACGATTCATAAACATGATTACAACATGGCTTGTCCTTGGGGATATTACATTATCTATTACATAATAGCTGTGCAATGATTCATTTATAGTAATAATAGATGGTAATAAATGTTGTGTAATATTCATTATGTAAAATCTATGAAATTAAATACATTTCATTTAATCACTGTGTAATAATTAGTCGTGGTAAAAATTGTTGTGTAATAATTGATGCCACATAAATAACTAATTAACAATATAAGGAAATGACAAATAATAACAGGTATTCGTTATCTAAATAAATATTTCATTGTGTTCCAACATATATAAACTCATAAGTAAAATCAATAAACCATAACTAAGTGTTGTGTAAAAATGATAAAGGAGAAATTGAACTCTCAATATATGGATCTTTGGCCAACGTATCGCTGTGTAAAATACATTTTTAAGGTGCATTTAAAATGCTAAGAACATGGGTCGATGTCTACAAATGTAATTAAAAATGTTGTCAAATATATTTAATTCATAGGCACGCTCAACCATCTATATGCAACAATTACACATACCATTATCATTCAATTCACTATCAACAAAAGTTAAAAATGTAGTCACACGTTCCATATAAATGTAGTCATCGATAAATAATCAAATCGTTGTCAACAAAGGTTAAAACGCAGGTCTGTCAAAACTGAAAATTGGCTGGTAATTCGTGGCTATTTAAAAATGCAAGGGTTTAAATCTCTAGTACACATGAAATAAAAGATGGGCACATTTAAAGATTATTAATCCTTAAAACCATTTTCAATATGGACGCAATAAAAGGGTTAAGCATCAGTAAAATGAAGTCAGTCCAGTCAACGTTGTCATAATAAAAACACAGTCAATACATAACCAATCATTATCCATTTACACATCTCAAATGCAAACACATCAAGGTGCTATCTATATACAGATGACATAGATGACCAATTAAAAGAATGGTATCACTGTCTAAATATATTAAATTTGCATACTAATAATGGTAAAATTGCAGTCTAATGAAGATAATAATTCACAACCATTACATAGTAAAGACACCACCATTACACTATAAAAATTCCACCATTCACATAGTAAAAACATTGACGTGATCCTCAAAAACATTGATATTTATAGGGCATTCACTAGGAGAAGCAATAACCAAACAAAGAGGTGATATTCAAAATGCAGAGAGTATTAAGTTGTTTAGAGAGATAAATAAATAACAATATGTGGAGATACTCAATCACAAGAAGGCGCAAAGACAAATCATTTAGCCATCAATCAATCAAACACGGGGGTAAGTAACAGATAGACAATTGGGAAAAACAATTATCCTTCACTCATCATCCATGTAAAGAAAATCAGGGCATTAGAATCTATAGGTATTTAAACACCGAAGTGATGACTATCAAATCGGCTCTTGGCCCACTGCTCAGGCATGGAATGATGACCTAGGGATAAGGGTTAAAGACAAAGCACAATCTCTTCATAATAATCAATAAAACCCACACAGATAAGTCAATGAAATTAGAATTTGGGTTCTCCAAAGGAAATCCATTCAGAAAACAACAAGCAAGGGGATTACAATACCGTAAGAAAGAAGGTGCAAGACAATGCATGGCAATGAAATCTTAAATTGAGCACAGAGAAATAACATTTATAAATTTAATTTCATTGCAAGTAACAATTTAGACTGACATACCTTAGCCAAACGCAAATGCTTCGTAGTTTCTATCACGTGCGCACTCCATCCAGCTTCCGCTTTCCAATCGATGTGACTTCACCGGTACCTCCCAGCCAACACTAGGGGTACCCTTCTTCCCCCTGAGCCCCCCACGCTGCAAAGGGGCCACACACACTATACCAAAGAACATATAGCACCCAACTCGCCTCGTAAGGTAGAGCTACCACTCGTTACCCGAGATGGGTATCCCAACTCCCACAAGATAAGTTCATTGAAGACAAAAATTCTGCAGTGTAATGTTATGCATAAAGAATAGATCCATACTCCTCCTCCTCCATCCCTTTTATAGAGTTTTTAAGTGATTTCTTTCCCAAATTCTCATTTAATTTATTTTTCATTAATTTAATCGGAAAAAACCTCGCCCGTACACATACCACCCGTGACCCATCACCCTTGTTGCCCCCCAAAATTAATTTCATTAATTATTTAATTATTCCTATTTCCCTCACCCACCTAAAAGCATTCCTAAAAACGCTCCTTTATGTCCCAATATTCCCTTACAAATCTTAAATGACTTATGCCTTACTAAATTCTTAGTAGAGTTCAAAAATAGCAAGTTCCCAAGGCAAGATTCCTTACTAAGTTAGGCATTCAATTTTTTCTTTATGTTTCCCCTTTTTCCTTTAGTTTCCTATTTCTTTTAAGTTTCCCTCTTTCCCCTTTTTAGCTAAAACTCAATTTAGCAAGTGTAGAAAAACAACCTTTTACCCCTTTTTCTTTTTAATTAAAAATTTAATTAGCATATGTAGATAAAACAATCATTTCCGTTTTAAAATTTTAATCCCCCATTATAATTTGATTTTAATAAATTAATTGAATTTCTTACCCCCTTTTTGTTACATGTTTAATTATGATTATTATTTTTTACCACATGTGTTACTTAGACCTAGATTTTAATTTCACTAGGCTGGGAGAAATTTTTATTAGGGATTTTTTTTTTAAATTTTACTCATCACATCATTCATTTTAAGGTTGACTAGGTTTATTCACCTTCCAGTTAAAACATTGTGTTCCCTTCAGGACGCACTAGGTGCTCCAAGGGTGCCACTCGCCTCTTTCTATTTTCCTTGCACGACGTGCCCTTCAGGAAACACTACGTGCTCTAAGGGTGCCACTCACTTCTTTACATTTTCCTTGCATGACGTGCCCTTCAGGACGTACTGTAATGACCCTGCTTAAATAGATGTATAGGATTATTAATTATAATTAATTTAATAATCTAACTACCCTAAAAGTTAGCTAAATAATAATTATTTCTTAAATAACATTAACTAATTAATTATTATTAATTACTTGTTCATGACTGTCAAGGATTATTTAATTATTAATTAACTCATTAATTAATTAATTAAAGAATTAAAGGGGGTTAATAAATTATATTGTTAAATTAAAGATTACGTATACGGAGGGGATAAGGGGCATTAATAAACGGATAAGGAACAGGAATAATGGGATAAGGGGCATTAATAAACGGATAAGGAACATGAATAATGGGATAAGGGGCATTAACTATGAAAGGATAAGATAATTAATAAATGGATAAGGAATGTAATGAAGGAGGGGGAAGTCGGTGAAGGGGCAATATGACGGGGAGAGCCTTACGGTGGAAGGCATTTTTTGGGGGGAAGGGGATTACCATTCTATGGGAAATTTTTGGAGGTTTCTCTTGGATTTCACAAAGGGGAGTTTGATTTCTGTAGTCGGGAAGTGTTAGTATAGGGGGCACCAGTTTGTTGGGGGTTTTGGGCACGGGGGACAGGATATCCATATGGTATCCTGGAGCTAGGTAGTTTTCCTAGTTGGTAGGGTGGATACTCGGTTTTGGGCAGAGTTGGTACATGGATTCAAGTTGGGCAAGGCAGCAGCAGGAAGGTCAACAAGATAAGCAGAAAATGGAGGGTTAGCATCAGACCTAGGTATGTTAATTTATGTATTTGTTTTATGAAATTTAAGGAATATGATGTGTTATGAGGCTGTCTGTAAGCTAATCTATTTGTGCAATTAAATTTATATGTTCTGGTGATTAATCTATTTGTGAAATTGAAATGATTTATATTAAATTTTTATTTCAATCCACTACACATGGTATCAAAGCACCTCGTTCACAATCTGGAGCCTTAAGGGCCAAATTCCCAGCTCCAACTCTAGCTCCGCCTAACCTGCAAACCAAAAGCACTATTATTTTGAATATATATAAACAAATCTAAATATATATAAACAATACGAATTGAAAATGTAAAAACAAATTTACCAAAGTAAAAGAAGTGAAATATGAATACAACTAGGGTTGTTACATTCAAGTAATGATATTTGAAAAGAAAATTTCTAGGGAAATAAATGTAATATAACACGTATTGAATAAAATGTGGTTATGATGCTGCATAATTCAGTTTACAATTTACATGTATACTATAGGTATTGTTAATGCTAAATGTCATAGAAAGTTTCTTCTAAAGCAAATAGAATATTAGAATAAACTGCGCCTTCAAATTGTTAATAGCAATACTGGAGAAAGAATTTGACAGGGATGATAGCATAATCATAATTCCCCCCCCCCAAAAAAAAAGAGAATTGTCATTACCATTAGTAAAACAAAGGCAAATTGTCAAGCCTATTCTCAATGCTTAAACGAAGGTAGCAACATATACACTGAAAACATTTGTTGTCATTCTTTGAGATCAGACATAAATTTTAATAATATCCAGATCCTGAGGTAACCAAAAATGGTTAATGGGAATGAAAAAAATAAAAAATCAGCAATGTAATGCTCAACCAATGATGGAACACTTGACACATATCCAAAGAAATATATATTGAAGCTATGTATAATCATATAACAATGAGAGAAAAGAAGAGAGAATATCACACCAAACTATTTTATTACAATAGAAGACCGAAAAAAGGGCTGCCTACTATCGACTTTTACACTGTAAATGGAAAAGGATATACAAAAAATGAACATAAAAAAGAGACACACTTTTATATTGTAGTACCAATTCTCACCTTTGGTACCAAGAAAACTCCACAGCCATACAAGAATGGTCCAAACCGTTCATAAGAATCCATGATTACAACATTGTAGTTGAAGCGTGAAATGCCAGGCTCGCCCAATGTCATTCTTGTCTAGTGGCCAGGAACAAGTTGTTTCATGTCACCTTTAGCTCCAATTTGTAGTTCATTAAGTGAAAATAATATTTCTTCACCATCAGTATGTTGACTACGTAATTTTTTCTCCTTAGCAATGGTCTCTAACAAGCCTTGAACCTATAATTTGTTGTATGTGAGAGAGGTAGAATCAAAATACGTTGCAATTGAAATCAATGCACTTGAATTTTCTTTCACTGCAGCTATTATAAAAGGATGATAACTTGATATAGAAGCAGGTTATTACGGTATGGAATGAACACTGACTTGCCATCCAAACCTAAACTTGGAGAACAATAGTTCTATCACATGTGTCTGGACTAAGCTGATGCATATGTATTTTCCTCCAATTCTAAGTACTCGCTTTACCTGAGAGAGAAATTGAATTCCTAGTCTAGGACCAATCTCTGGTTCCATTAATGCATCGAAGCCTCCCTTGTTGATAACAACATCAAAAGCACCATCTGAGAACTGCATGTTAGTGATATCCATAACTCTCCAGAGCATGTCGGGACGGGCACGTAGGTGCTTTCGAAGCATAATCTCGATGACCACTTTAGAGAAGTCAATATTTGTTATGTGCTTAAACCCTGCGTCATAGAGCTTCTCCGATATCTTTGAGTTCCCACAGACCGGAACCAGCAAGCCCATTGTCGAAATGAAAACATAAACACGGCTTGCCTTCCTTAAAATCCCGTGTTTTCAGAACCCAATTCAAATCCAAGCTGCCATTGATACCAGTTCCAGACCTTGAAGGTCAAATTTAATTGAAGCTGTCAGAAAGCAAGACAGATGAGATTTCGTAGGTCAAATTTAATTGAAGCAAGACAGATGAGTTTACATCAACCATGATTGAATTCGCATGGAAGGATGAGAGAAATGTGGCCAGCTCGCCGAAACTCCTCCAAAGATACCAATGATTCTATACTTAGCATCTCTTCAGCGCCACCGCCATGCACAAAGCCATGACCAGACCAGCACCAGCACACACGAGGCCACAAAGAGGATTCTCAAAAAGGATGAGCATGGTGAGGGAGGGGCACGTGGGCCTCATGTGAGGACCCACCGCCCACGTTAAATTTGTTTTTTTTTATATTATTCTTATTTAGTTTTATTTTTTTTTAGTTTTCATTTTGGTTAAATTGTTAAGATTTTAATTTAAATTCAACGTAAAATTTTAAATGTTTTGATTTGAAATTGATATTAAATTTAAACTATTAATTTAATTTAATTTAAAATATAATTTAATTTAATGTTAAATTTTAATTTTTAATAAATAGAATATAATTTAAATTACATATAGTTAATTTAGAGTTTAAGTTTTATGATTAATTAATTGTATGATTAATTGATCATGTTTTAATTAATTAATTATGTTTTAAATTAATTAAGTATTTTGTCCTTTTAAATGAGTAAAACAAAAAATATAAATATAAATAAAAAAAATTAAAGGGTTTTGAACCCGCGACTCCCACCAAGTGAAGCGCCTTAAAAAGAACACTAACACCAACGTGCCCTCATAAGTCTTTACAAGTAAATTCTTTTACTTATTTAGATTAATGGTAACACTTTCGGGATAAGAGTAGTATTATTATTAGGAAGATACTGTATGAAGATTAGGACCAACTGGCTTATTACCTAACCTATTGATCTGGAGCCAGCTAACCAAGTTGAATTATAATTAGTGAATGCACCGGAAATCAAGGTAAAGGATTATTTGGCATCGTTGATCCTTGTATCCCAAGTATAAACTCTGATTTTCCAAGCGTCAGGTTCACGAGACCGTACACACAATTCGTCGAGCCGAGCGCCAAGTCGCTCCACTCCATTCCACCAGTCAAAGTCAACGCTAAATCTCAATGCAACAATCGACAACGCCAACACTACGCACCAAGGAAAATCTCCTGAGTCAAGCATCAAAGAATATTTAGTTATAAGAAAAAAGTTAAAAGGACTTAGACTAGGACAAGCGAGAAGGAGGCAACACATGCACTAGGAGAGTAAGCATAGGAATTGGCGAGTATGGAACAAGGCTAGCGAAGCTACAGGGCAAGGGAACCAATAGTTTTTTTTTATATGGACAAAGAAATCAAGCTTAGATGCTTAATCCTAACCCTAACCTAGCCAATCCCCTAAAGAAGTAATGTCTGTTTACAGACAAGTAAAGAAAACTTACGCCTAACCCTGTTTCTAGTTTAAGTAGCACCAATTTGAAACATCCTGGAACTCACCCTGACAACTTTGGTTGATGCAGGTTAAATCATACAGGATGGTCAGGACTCGAGGGAGTCGAGGTAGGGGAGCATCATCGCAAGCATCGCCAACACCACCAGTGCCACCACTGCCATCGCCCGAACTAGCTCTCATACTGTGCTTGTTGGAAGCCATTAATGAGACTTTAAATGGGCGACAACCGACAGGGACTGAAGTGGAACCCCCACCGTCTGGAATGGGTAATCCAGAAGAATCAAGGGATTCAGGGGGAGGACGTTCACCCAAAGAAATCACAAGAGAATTGCAGAAGATCAAACTTCCGGAGTTTACTAGGGGTTACGCCAGTGAACGCGCAGAAGCATGGTTGGAAGGAATGACAAGGTGTTTTGCCTTAAGGGACTATGCATCCAACTCAAAGGCAAAGATCACCATTTTTTAGTTAAGAGGCAACACCTTAAACTGGTGGGGCAACCTGGAAAGACAACTGCACCTTACCCCAGACACATTATCTTGGGAACTTTTCGAGGAGAGGTTCTGAAGGAAATATCTACCAGCATACTACGAGGAACAATAGGTAGGGGCATTTCATGCCTTAGTACAGGGAAACGAAACTATAGAAGAATATGAGATCAGATTTATGGAACTGATCAAATATGTTTCGTATATGGATAATGAACAACGACAGGCAGAGCACTTTGTCTATGGATTGAACCCTAAGATAAGAGCTATGGTGTGGATGTGGAAGCCATATTCAGTAGCAGAGGCTGTGGAAAATGTGCGTTATGCGGAAGAACACATGAACTTAACCGAGGGTACAAGACCGACATTTCTGCATCATCCTAGATTTGTAGGGAAGGCCCCGAGGACATTTCCTAGGGGAGGGGGCTCAAGGCCACCACCATATGGTAATAGAGTCGCTCCAAGGACAGTAGTCACAGGGATTTCAATGGCAGTGAGTGCAACATCTCGTTCATCGCCAACGACGCAGACAGGTCCATGACTATGTTAGGGAACAACGAGTAGGGGTAGGGGTTCCAGGGGAAGGAACTCATTTCAGAGACAGTCACATAACGGTGCATAGGTTCAATCTCGTGTTACCTGTTGGGGTTGTGGAGGATCCCATTACCAGCATGACTTCCCAGAGTTACAATCAAGGTTCGTGCATAGAGAAGCAAAGGTATCGATGGGGAGAGCAAGTAGCAGCCACCAGATTTACGCAGTGGTTAATAATCGCTAGGACGAACATCAATCCACGGTGGTGGAGTCATCAGGTATGCTAAATCATATCAATGTTAAGATTTTGTTTGATTCTGGTGAAAAAGATAGTTTCATTTCACCATCTGCATTAGAAAAGAGTGGGTTGGTAGCCTACGAGCATGATGACTTTAAGCAAGTCGAGATGGCTTCGGGGGAAAAACAAGTGGTAGGACCTAGTGTTGATAATTGTATATTAGATCTGGGAGTGTGTACTACCAGGTTGAAGGTATACGTCACTGCTCTTGGGGAATATGACGTAATCATTGGGATGGATTGGTTAGCATATCATCGAGCTTTGGTAGATTGTTTCGCAAAGAGGGTTCTTTGTGTCAACGATGAAGGAAGACTAGTAGAGATCCAAGGTGTACAGAGAAAAGCGTCGTTACGATTTATATCAACTATGAAGGTTAAGTGATGCTTGAGACAAGGGTGTCGATTGTATGTAGTGGAAGCAGTGAATGAAAGGAAGGGACCCTCATTGGATCAGTACCCGGTATTGTCAGAATTTCAGGATGTTTTTTCGAACGAGTTACCAGTGTTACCTCCTGAGAGGGAGCTTGATTTTACTATTGAGCTAAAACCTGGTGTAAAACCAATCTCCAAGACTCTGTATTGGATGACAATGCCGAAACTTTGTGAATTGCAAATGCAGTTGAAAGAGTTACTAGACTTAGGGCTAATAAGGCCCAATGTCTCACCTTGGAGTGCACTGGTAATTTTTGTAAAGAAGAAGGATGGATCCTTACGACTGTGTATAGACTACAGGGACTTGAACCGTGCTACAGTGAAAAATAGGTACCCGATGCCACAAATAGATGACCTCTTCGATCAGATGAAAGGAGCAACGATATTATCAAAGATTGATTTGCGATCAGGGTATCATCAGTTAAGGATTAAGGAAGATGATATCCCAAAAATTGCCTTTCGAACTCGGTTTGGACATTACGAGTTTGTTGTAGTACCTTTTGGATTGACCAATGCACCAACAGTAATCATGAGCCTCATGAACGATGTATTCTGGAAGTACTTAGACCATTTTGTACAAGTCTTTTTAGATGACATCCTCATCTATTCCAAGAATTAAAGAGAACATGAGGAACACTTGCGAATAGTGTTGTCCTACCTTAGAGAGAACAAATTGTATGGGAAGTTGTCGAAGTGTTCCTTCTTCCAGAAAGAGATCCACTATTTAGGTCATATCATTTCCAGCAAAGGAATCTCTGTGGACCCAGAAAAGGTAAAGGCCATTATGGAGTGGCCAGTGCCGAAAAATTCCCATGAGGTGAGAAGCTTCATGGGGCTAGCAGGTTATTACCAGAGATTTGTGGAAGGGTTCTCAAAAATAGCGAAACCCATCACCACCTTGCTGTGCAAGGGGGTCAGGTATGAATGGACAGAATAATGTGATAGTGCATTCATTAAGCTTAAGAGGTTACTAACTAGTGCGCCAATTCTACGAGTGTCGGATATGGAAAAGGACTTCATAGTCTGCATGGATGCCTCGAAGCAAGGGTTGGGGGCTGTGCTAATGCAGTTTAGAGGAGTGATAGCTTATGCATCAAGGAAGTTGAAGAAGCACGAAGAGTTATATGTGACTCGTGATTTAGAGTTGGCAGCTGTAATTCTAGCTCTGAAAATTTGGAGGCACTATCTTGTGGGGCGAAACTTTGAGCTCAAAATGGACCATCAAAGTTTAAAACATCTCTTCACTCAAAGAGATTTGACTGCCAGGCAAAGGCGATGGAGTGAGTTTATGAGTGAGTACGATTTTGGTATTTCGTACATCAAGGGAAAGGAAAATGTGGTCATAGATGCCTTGATTAGGAGACCACGTATCTTCTCCTTGGTAACCTTAAAGGTCAATATGAGGGAACATGTGTTGACGCAACTCCCAGGAGACAATTGGTATTTAAAGGTTACTTCAAACCTTCAGAGAAAGAGGCAGTTAGACCCAAAGTATGAAGGATATAGTTTAGAAACATATGAACTGTTAAGATATCGAGGAAGGATGTACATCCCTGAGAATGGGGATATTCGAAGCATCATATTGAAGGAATCCCATAGAGCACTTTATTGTGCGCATCCGGGTGTGAAGAAGATTTACGTAGATATGAGGAAGCTCTTCTTTTGGGTAGGCATGAAGCGCGATGTAGTCCATTTTGTCGCCAAATGCCTAGAGTGTCAACAAGTTGAAGCCAACCACCATCACCCGACAGGCCTCCTACAACCACATGATGTCCCTATGTCCAAGTGGGAAGTCATCTCTATGGATTTTGTTGTGGGGTTGTCGCTCACATCTCATAGACACAATTCCATTCTTGTGATAGTGGATAAGTTAACCAAGAGTGCTCATTTCATTCTGGTTAAAGACACTTACAATGTCACTGATGTGGCACATGTGTTTGTAAGAAAGGTTATCCGTTTGCACGGGATACCTAAGAAGATCATTTCATATAGGGACTCCAGATTCACTTCTAGGTTTTGGACAAGCTTACAGTCAGCGTTGAGGACTCAATTGAACTTAAGCACAGCTTATCATCCTGAAATAGATGGGAAAACTGAGAGAGTAAATCAAGTCATGGAAGACATGCTTAGGATGTATGTAATGGATAATCAAACCCAGTGGGAAAAGTACCTACCTTTGGTAGAGTTTGCTTACAATAACAATTATCATAGCTCCATTGGAATGCCACCCTACAAATATTTGTATGGGAGGCCATGCAGAACGCCATTGAGTTGGGATAGACTAGAAGTTCGAGTAACAGTTGGGCCAGAATTGATTCAAGAAATGGAGGAACAGGTGATTCATATTAGGAAGAGACTAAAGGAAGCACAGGATAGGCAGAAAAGCTATGCGGATGCACACAGGATCAACCCTTATGAAGTGGGAGACCAGGTTTTCATTCGTATCAGGCCTAATAAGAGTACCATACAGTTTGGGAAGGGGAAAAAGTTGTCACCTCGATTTATAGGACCATTCAGGATTCAAGAGAAAATTGGACCCGTTGCATATCGTCTCGTACTGCCACCCCACTTGCATAAAACTCATAATGTATTTCATGTATCTGTTTTACGTCATTATGTTGCTGATGAATCACATAAAATAAATTGGAAGGAATTGCAGGTATC
>ML776548.1:2006270-2092235 GCA_009831015.1 Picea engelmannii
ACAGTTGGAAGCCAGACAGCGAGAACGCAGGAATCTTCATTAGCTTCCCACATCGAAGGTTAGTGAAATCTCCTATTAACTATTACCATACTTTCGGATGCCTTGACACTGTACTCTAAGCCTTAGTACAGACTCAGGAACAATAGATATGATGAAATCTATTTTGGGTAAATGATAATCTTATGAATGGGTGTCGAAATTGAATTATGGGATATTATGAGATTTATTTCTAACTGGAAAACTTGATGTCAATTTATCGGTACAGAGATACCAAATTGAAATGATGATAGTATGCAATGACATGATGATAATGCATAGAAATGTATGAGTTTGTGTTACAGACTAATCTGCAGGTTATGGGCTATGAAATAGCCAAGGGATAATGATGATGAAAGTGGATATCGGGACCACTAACCGAGAAGAATTATGGTATGAATATTGTATGTGAATTTATATTGGTTTGGATGCATTGCTATGATATGTGGACCAGTGCATGATTTCAAGTGATGACACTGCCCAAAACCAAATAAATGATGACAAAACCCCTAGCAACACGGTGCCACTGTATATTCCATTGTAGGGTGTGCAACCTAGTTATGATTAGCAGGGGTGGAGGCATTTCCCACCGTGTATCCTCCGAAACCTGAAGTCATGGGAGGACATTGTTAGTTCACGCTCCCCAAGATGTGTGATGATGACTATCAGATGCCTGCTAGGGAAGCTTGGTTGAGATAGCGACACTTCTGCTTACGAGTTCTATTTGGAGTTAGGTCAATATAGTTGACACTCTAAGATAGTCTAGCAGAGGAAGGATAGGAATGGATATGGAAGTAGGTTAGGGAGGAAGGATGAGTAGTAATAGTTGAGAAGGTATGGAGATCTGTCTTGTGGTGGAATTTAATGTTTTCCCTTCAAAAAAAAAAGAAATGTGTAGACATGAATATTCATAATTTCGTAACTAAACCACAGTTGTCTAAATAAAATTATTGAAACGAGTAATTGTAATTAAAGAATTTCTCAAACAATTGATTGGTTGTTGTCTTTTATAAAAGACTAGTCTTGCTGACTAGATTGGATGCATATGTAAATTACTAAAGGATGATAGTTTTGATTAATAGTACACGCACGAGACTTGTATGTACTAGATACACATGCATTTCTTGTACATATACACTATTATGTATGAGTTTTCTTGACTTACTTACTGATAATGCCGGTTACTTGTTATAAAGGTGTGAACCATGTTTCTTTTCCTTTGTGCCATAAGATACCTTAACTTTGGGACGAAGTTTCCTGAAGAGCGGGTGTATGTAATGACCCTACGTAAATAGATGTATAAGATTATTAATTATAATTAATTTAATAATCTAACTATCCTAAAAGTTAGCTAAACAATAATTATTTCTTAAATAACATTAACTAATTAATTATTATTAATTACTTGTTCATGACTGTCAAGGATTAATTAATTATTAATTGACTCATTAATTACTTAAGTAAAGAATTAAAGGGGGTTAATAAATTAGATTGTTAAATTAAAGATTACGTATACAGAGGGGATAAGGGGCATTAATAAATGGATAAGAAACATGAATAATGGGATAAGTGGCATTAACTACGAAAGGATAAGATAATTAATAAATGGATAAGGAAAGTAATGAAGGAGGGGGAAGTCAGGGAGAGCTTTACTGTGGAAGGCATTCTTTTGGGGGAAGGGGATCATCATTCTACGAGAAATTTTATTTTGAGGGGTTCTCTTGGATTTGCATAGAGGAGGGTTTTGAGTTCTGTAGTCGGGAAGGGTTAGTACAGGGGCACCGGTTTGCTGGGGGTTTTGGGCATGGGGGATAGGATATCCATATGGTATCCTGGAGCTAGGTAGTTGTCCTAGTTGGCAGGGTGGAAACTCGGTTTTGGGCAGAGTTGGTTCATGGATTGAAGCCGGGCAAGGCAGCAGCAAGAAGGTCAACAAGACAAGTAGAAAATGGAGGGTTAGCATCAGACCCAGGTATGTTAATTTATGTATTTGTTTTATGAAATTTAAGGAATATGATGTATTATGAGGCTGTCCATAAGCTAATATGTTTATATCAATAAATTTATATGATCTGGTGATTAATCTATTTGTGCAAATAAATTTATATGTTCAGGTGATTAATCTATTTGTGCAATTGAAATTATTTATATCAATTTTTTATTTCAAGTCACTACACGTACTACGTTCTCGAATGGTGCCACTTGCCTCTTGAATAACATGGTAGACATAAAAAACCCCTAGAGTCAATACTCCACTAGGTGATCTTGTGGAAAATTAAGGGCCTCTAAGAAATAAGTCCCCTGCATTATTGCTCACCCCTTAGAATCATCGTGAGCGACTGTCGCAGTTTGCCCTCATGACATCATGGGTCTTCTCGAACTAGGTAGTCATTAGCCTACAGTTCAAGCCATGGAAGGAGTGTTAGTAGGTTGTGGTAGGTCTTCTCCCACACCTCTCCCTCAAAGTCTCTGGTTGTCATGCGTGACCCCCCTACTCCACATGTGAGTCTGGTCAGAAATCTATTGTCATCCTACATCCATCAGTGAATCATGTTAGAAACAATAATCAATCACCATAACATCTAATCATATGTACATGTGTCACATCAGTAACCTTCAAACCCAACAGTCCTCTCCCCGACTCGATCCAAATTCCAAGGGGTTTCATCGATGCCTCTACATCCTCAATGTCCAAAGTCCTACACACTCAGAAGAACATAGTCAATAACACCTGTCTATTTGAATACAACAAAATAACATATCGTCAATCCATAATGTCTCATAATCATAATTGATTGACCGATAGTATAAAAATATGGATCACTTGCAAGCAATTGTCCTCAAGGATAAGTTTGCTCAGTGCATGCAAGAGCGGGATGTTACATTTTATGTCAATCTTGGGCCTATTTTAAGTTACGTTGTATTCTTTTTACCATTAACTCCATTTTTTGGAGCATTTTTGGTCCTACCATCATCCTGTCAACTGGATTGTCCAAGCTAATCGAGGTTGTTCATTTCCTCCTGTATAATGCTTCGAAGGGACTCATATTAGTTGATGTATGATAACCATTGTTGTAAGAAAATTGAACTAAGTGGAGGTACTCCTCCCACTTATTTGGTTTCATCCTTACGTACATTCGCAACATGTCTTCGATAATCTGGTTTGTTCATTCTATTTTCCCATCCATTTGTGAATGGTAGCTTGTGCTGAAATTTATGTTACTATCCAATCCTGCAAACAATTCCTTCCAAAAATTTGACGTAAATTTGAGATCTCTATCAGAAATCACCATTTTAGGAATTCCATGCAATCTAAATAGTTATTTCATAAGAAAATTAGCGATATTAATCATTTTATAAGTAGATTTTGTAGGTATAAAATGTGCAGATTTGCTTAGTTTATCAATTACTACCATAATCGAGTCATTTTTTCTTTGATTCTTAGGCA
Organism: Picea engelmannii; assembly: GCA_009831015.1. Taxonomy (NCBI): domain Eukaryota; kingdom Viridiplantae; phylum Streptophyta; class Pinopsida; order Pinales; family Pinaceae; genus Picea; species Picea engelmannii. The sequence goes on from ML776548.1 coordinate 2,009,755, forward strand.
AACCTATGATGAAGTCCATCGAGATAATCTCCCATTTCCATTTTGGTATAGGAAGAGGTTATAACAAACCTATTGGGTGCTGATGTTCATCCTTTACCTGTTGACAATCTAAGCATTTAGACAAATATTCAGCTGTTTCATTCTTCATGTTAGTCCAATAAAACAATTTTCTTAAGGATTTTATTATTTTCTGGTAACCTCGATGACTAGAATACGATTTTTTGTGATGTTCGTCCAGAATTGTTGTCTTTAAATCAAAAAAATTAGGTACATACAATCGGTTTGTGAACCTTAACAATCAATTTTTATAGAAACTCATATTTGTTATGTTTAGTTTTTCAACATTTCCTTGCAATTCTATTGTTGCTTTAACGTAATTTTCATCAATACTTCTTACAGATTTCATTCTTTGTTTGATATTGTTTTCTTCTTTGTTGATACTTATTTCATAAAGTTTGTTAGTCCTCTGACTTAGTGCATCTGCAACTTTGTTTTCCTTACCTTTGATGTGTCGTACATCGAAATCAAATTCTCTTAAAAAGGCTAACCATATTGCTTGCCTTGCATTGAGATCTGGTTGAATGAACAAACAATTTACACCATTGTTGTTGGTTAATAACATAAACTTTATTCCCATTAAATAATGTCGCCACATTTTTAATGCATGAATTACGACTACTAATTCAAAATCATGAGTCACATAATTTTTTTCATGTTCCTTCAGTTTACGAGATTCATAACATATTATGTTTCTGTCTTGTGTCAATACTCCTCATAATCCCTCTTTGCTTACATCCACACAAACTATAAAACATTTATTGGGATATGCTACCTTTAGGATAGGTGTTGTAGTTAACAGTATTTTTAGTTTATCAAAGTTGCCCTGACACTTTTTTGACCAAGTAAATTTTATGTCCTTTTTTTGTAGTGAGGTAATTGGATATGAGATCTTGGAAAACCCTTTGATAAATCTCTGGTAATAACTGATAAGTCCCATAAATGATCTAATGTCTACTACATCCTTAGGGATAATCCATTCCATTATGTCTTTTATCTTTTCTGGATCAACAACAATACCATCTTCGGATATTACATGTCCTAAGTACTATATCTTCCTTTGGTAGAAGTCACACTTATCAAACTTAGCATACAACTTATGTTCCCTTAAAGTATGAAATATTATTTTCAGATGTTCTTCATGTTGTTCTTCTATTTTCGAGTAAGTTAGAATATCATCGATAAAAATAAACACAAATTTATCCATATATTGGATCAATATATTATTCATCAAGCACATAATGGTTGTTGGTGCATTAATAAGCTCGAATGGGATTACGTCAAACTCATAGTATCCATAATGTGTTCTAAAAGTTGTTTTATTTACATCTTCATCCTTTATTCTGACTTGGTGATAACCAGACCTTAAATCAAGTTTAGAAAATATCTTTACTCCTCCAACTTGGTCAAAGAGGTCATTAATTCTGGGTAAGGGATACTTATTTTTAATTGTCATTTTATTCAATTGTTGATAGTCAATACATAGTCTCAAAGTCCCATCTTTCTTCTTAACGAATAAAACTGGTGCTCCCCAAGGTGAGACACTTGGTATGATATATTCCTTATCCAGAAGTTCTTGTAGCTGAATTTTTAGTTCTGTTAATTTGGGTAGGTTCATTCTATAAGGTGCCTTAGATATCGGGGTAGATCCAGGCAATAGATTGATAAAGAAATTTATCTCTCTCCTTGGAGGTAGTTTCAATATTTCATCTATAAATACATATTTGAACCCACTTAGGATTGTAAAGTCTTCTAAACTCAGTTTACTGTCTTCACTTAGGAGGTTAGTTACTTGTACAACATAAATTTGGAAACCTTTGTTCATGCATTTCTTAAATTCCATCACTGATATTTTCATTATAGAAACTGGTTTTCTGATTCTTTGTACTGTTTTAGCTATGTTATTTTCATCTCTATACACAGACAACTTTTCGTCACAATTTAATATCACTTTATGTTTCTCTAGCAAGTCCATTCCAATGATTATATCATAAGATCCCAAAGGTAATATGTTCAGATTTAACTTTGTACTTTGACCATATACTTAGTTAATAATGAGAAATAAAATTTGTTACCTTTCTTTTGGTCCCTGTTGCTAACTGCACTAACCAAGACTTAGCATGCTTTACTCTTTTTATCTTGTTCAATTCAACTAAAGCGAGAGTAGTATAACTTAGACTAGATCCTGGGTCAATTAGTATAAAGACATCATGGGAATAAATTTTACCTTCAACTTCCATAATAGTGGATTGATGATCTGCTTATCTTCCATCTAGACGTGCATTGCTTTTATAAATGCTTCTACCAACAACTTAGAGCATTGAAGCCTCTTGGAGGTTGTGGGATGAATTTCTTGTTGTGGGATTTAAGCGTGGAAAATTTCTCCTGAAGAGAGGTTCTCCACATTCCCAACACTTCAATGGTTCTTTGGGACTGTCCCAAACCTTCATGACTCCCAGGTTAGCTATTCTATTTCCCCCTTGGGAATTCTATGTATTTGAATGGTAATATTTCCTTTGGAATCCTTTAGCCATATTATAGAAAGGGGTTGGTTGGAATCCTTTCTTACATTGATTCAATCTGTCTTGTTTCTTATCTTTCCATGCCTTGGGAATTTCAAATCTCTATTTGTATTGATCATAGAACATCCGAGCCTTTCTAAACACTTCATTTAAAGACTTTGGATTTTCAAATTAAATTCTATCCTTTTACGAATGTGGTATACAACTCAAGAACCTTTGTATCTTTACGTTGTCTTCTTTGATATATGGTACAAAGCTCAACAGATCTAGAAATTTATTTATCAGATCATCCATGGCCATTTGTTCTAGTCACAGTTCATAGAATTCCTTAGTTTTTCTTTCATAATAACTTTCTGATAAGTACTTCTTCTTGAAATACTTTTTAAAATATGACCATTCCATTCGTTTTTCTTTCAATTCCTTGACTAATTTCAGGTCTTGCCACCAGATACTAGCTTTTCCTTTTAAGTTATAAATGGTCATTCTGACTTCCATATTACTAGAGTAGTTATAAATCTAGAAGTATTTATTTATATCTACTAACCATGATTCATCCTCCTCCCCAATATTTGATTCTCCATCAAAAGTGGAAGGTTTTATTTTCTTGAATTCACCTTCCTGGTGATTGACTTGTTTTATTTTCCTTCGCGTAGATGCTTTGTTTTATGTTATTTCTGTTTCTTCGAAAGAACTGTCCTCTTTTTTTGTTTCGTGACCATATTTATTAGAGGATGTTTTACTGACATCTTCCTCTTTTTCATTGTATTTTGGACTCTTCTTCATTACTATATTGCGTAGTAGCATTTCATTTATTTCTCGCTGTTCTTTCTGTGCTTTCTTGAGTTTCTTGTTATATTATTTAAACACTTGTAATTCCCCGATAAGGTTTTTCATTGTTTCCAAAAATTGGGTGGCTGAACTTCCTTGAATGTTTTTCTCTGGGTCTCTAGGAAGCTCTTGATTTGCATTCCCTTCATGTTTGTTTTCTTCTTCATTCTTTGGTGACATTTTCACAATAGACAAATTGTTTTTCTGTTTGTAATAGTAAATGTGTTTGTTATATTTTCTTCAAGGAAAAAAATTGAATTATGGTGATGCCCTAGTGTCCAAGTGTTGTAACCTCACTCTGATACCATCTGTAACGTACCACAAAATTCACTAAAAATAGAAATTTTGATCAGGGAAAATAACATCTATAAAATATCAAAAAATGTTGTGACATACAAAATAATCCTTATAAATTTACGTTATTGTTTATTCACATAAAAATTTTCTCTACTACATTAACATATTATATGAGGTTTTGTGCCCAAAAAAAACTTACTACTACTATTCATGAAAACATACCATACTCATCTCATGTGATTTACTTGAAATCTATTCTCCTTGCTACTACATTAAAGTTCTAACTCTGATTATTGTTATTAAGGTGCTAAGAATATTTAGCCTCAGTATAAAGTTTGAAAGAAAAACAAGTTGGGGTTTCATCAAACTCATTCTAACCATATCCATTGATTTCATTACAATATCCCCATCCTACTATTATAACCTATGTTATGAATAAAAATATATGTTACAAAGTAGATACTTAAAGTAAGAGCTATGACTATATTGTTATAACCATTCTAGTCCATAGTCCATGTGCTAGAGTACAATTGTCCATCTACTAAGAATGTTCCATAGTATAGGTGAGAGTAACATATGATATGTAATATAGACTCTGTATGAATTTATACAAGGTCAAGTTATTATTGATCCGACAAAGGGTTACTTATCCACTCAACAATTAAATGAGTTTGAAATGGAAAAAAAAAGTGGAAGTCGGGTTAGTTCTAAACCTCGACCGGTGTTTGGTCTTGGAATTTAAATCTAGGGAAAGTCCATTAATGGCAGACTGACCAACTTAGTACCATCTATTCCTACCACTATATTGAACCACCCACTATGGGATCAACACTTCAGACAACCCACATGGAAAGGAGTGGGGTGGCATACCCAATGCTCCTCCCATCACTAAGAAGTTTGAGGTTCCATTAATCCTTCATAACTAATCCCTTGAGTCTCATTTCTCTTGGTCATTTATTTGTTTACACTTTGCGTATGGCGCTAGAATTTGTCTCTCTTATGGAATTCGGCTCTGTTATATCATTCGTCTCTGTGAATTATCTCCACAGGAATAATAAGTACTCTATTACCCTTCTTCGAAAGTTTTATATGGGTCCTTATATTGTTTAAGGTTTGTTCCATGGTGGTTCTCTGTGAAAATTCCTTCTTGAAAATATTAGCTTATGTCCAAGCAACACATGTTTTCTGCAAAAAATGCTCTAGGTATAAAAATACAAGTACTTTGTGTATTATATTCTATGTTCATACATTGTGTCCTCTCTGAAAATTAGTTTTCTTTTGCAAATGTAAACAAAAAACAGTATGTTTTCCATGGACTATATCCTCCGTCTAAAAAACCTTGCTTTCTATCTGGAAGTTTTTGTGTATAAAAGAAAGTCTATGTGAGTCAATTTATTTATATATATCTATATTTTCAATTCTTATTATCTATAAAGTACTTCCTTCATCTATGCATCGTTCTTCTATGTAGATTAAGTTTTTGGTAAAATGTATTGCATTCTCTATGGAATAGTTTTTGTGTACAAAAGAAAGTCTCTATTAGTCATTCTATGTGAAGTGCTTCCTCCATCTATGAATCGTGCTTCTCTGTACAATAATTTCTTGGTAAAATATATATTTTATGTACGCTTTATTCGAGCGGTTTTGGTTGGAACAAGGTGAGATAGACCTGCAAACTCACCTCGAGTTATTGTGCAATGAGGCATCGTGAATTCCAAGCCCTGGGTGAGAGTTGATAATGAATGTAGTTAAGGTTTTAAACTTTTACAAAATATCGGACCTGGCTGAAGTCCATGAAACTTCTTGTATTAAATTTAATACAATTCTTTGTATGTTTAATTCACATTCAGAATATTCATGTTCGTGTTTACTCGTTATCATATTTCTCAAACCCACTACCCATGGATTGATTACCAATGTTTAATAGTTAATGTTTACCTATGTAATATTTCTACAACTAGCTTCTTTCCCCAACAGAGTTATTCCTCTGAATTGATTGATAATATAGGTCAATCCAAGAAATAAGAAAACCTTACTATTATAACCTCCACCATAGTTAGGTTTACATCCTTCTAAGGTAGGAAATAAGTGTCGGGATTTTCCTCTGTGTAAAATAAAGGCAATTTTTTTTTTAACTGTTTAATTTAAGAATAGTTTTTGAACCTAGCGACCAAGAGTTCCTTCCATTTCCTTTGGTCCATCTAAACATGATTTTGAAAAAATAAGTCCAGGTTTATTTCGTTGAATAAAGTTGTATAATTCATCCAGAATCTTTATCATTATCATTCTGGATTCTGTGAGGAGGAAAGTAACTTGCTATTGCTTCTTCTCTGTTAAAACAATGTTTCCCTTAATGATTATAGTTATTTGTTTTATGTATAAATATATTATGTATATTTTAGATACTTAAATATTTTAGAGAACATGTACAGGGACAATGAAACAACATAGATTCTATTTGCAGTCTGTTCTTTTTATTTAAATTGATTAATGAAAGTTTTATGCATCGATAAAAATTAAGGATGGGTCCCTTCTTATTTGCGAGTGATGCAGGAGCATCGCTCCACCTCAGCAACGCGCCAACTAGACAACACATCAACGTGAATTCAAGGAGGGGAGAGGTGCCATCCCTCTCATTTTCCCCTCATATTTAAATTTCAAATGCAAAATTAAATGCAATTAAATGATGTAAGGCTGGAAGAGCCAAGTTGATGCCTTTATGAAGATAGGAGATAAGTTCTCCTTTAATGGATGATAGGTTGACGGGATATGGATCTGATTCGAAATAGATGGCCATTGAATGCAATTAAATGTAATTAATGAGAGTAAGTAGCTTTGAGGGAAAGGCTCAAGAAGCCCCTCTTTTGTAAAATATCTTTGTATCTGATTTCATTAAGAATATTAGAATAGATAGGAAGTTAGGAGTAGAGGAGACAAGAGAGTGGTGAGACTCTGTTGCAGTCCATCCTTTGTAAACATTTGTATAAACATTAAGAGATAATACACAAATATTTTTTTCCTGCATATGATTATGTGTGTGTTTCTATTTATATGAATGAATGCCATTTGTGTGTTTCTATGAATGTATGTTGTAGATGTATGTGATATATTCCATCTGCAGGGATAGATAGAATTTATCTATATGTGAGTTTGTTGGATTTGTTTTTGGTATTTTTAGGTTGTGCAAGGAGTGCAGAACAAAGTATTGAAACTTTGTAGCCAACGCAAGGAGTGTGCATATGAACTCTTTTGAGTTAGAGAAGAACGTGCCAATAGAGAACACAAGAACATTTAATGACTCAAAGAGATCCTCAGAGCTATTGAATACTTTGGAGGAAAGACTGTGCAGAGAAGGAACAACAAAAAGAATAGAATTGTTGAAGATTATGTAGAGCTCTGCCAGGAGGGCATTGAGCAGGTTCAAGGAGTGCAAAAAAGAACTTTGTTTCAACTCTAGAGGGAAGAGAAGTGTCAAGGAGAAGACACTCACAGATTTGTTGAACACTCTGTCTAATAGTTATGGAAGGGTGAATTGAGTGGATGCAGGAGATGCTTTAGAGAACATGAAGAAGAGTTTAGGGTTCAGGAGGAAGACCTGTGCAAGGGGTGAACTAGGCCAACACTTAGACAAAGTGTTGAAAGAAAACCATATGAATGTCATTAAAGCGCAAGGAGTGCACCATAGGTAAAGTTGTTTCACTTTACAAGATCAGGAGGTAGAGCGTAGAGTGTGATGGGAGGGCACCATAATTCTTCTAAGGAAGTAGGTGAGTCCTTTGGAAGGTCGAATGATTTCTCAGCTCAGGAGAGACAATGTGAATTTGCACATAGAGCGCAATTGTGCATCAAGGCTGACATTAAATTTCATTTCCAAAGATCAGGAGGGAAAGCACCGTTGATATCCAATACATTAGGTCTTGCAAGAGGTAGATCAAAGGTGAAGCCTTTGAAACATATGAAACCTTCCAAGTCATGGAAGAAAGCATAAGCTCAGGAGGAGGAGCAATAGTGACAGTTGGCTCAAGAACTGTGAAGAATATGAACCATTAGATCAGATTCCAGACAACTAGGAACAAGTGCAGAGGAGAATAGATCTCAATCGTTAGATCTGAGTGCGTGGACCAACATTCGTTATTATCTTATGAAAAAAATCCCAGTAATTAGAAAGATTATTATCCAAAAGATAATAATCATTATTATTATCTTATGAAAAAAATCCCAGTAATTAGAAAGATTATTATCCCAGTAAGGATAAAGATTATTATTTATCCTGTAGTACGAATTTACTCGACCAATTTCTTGACAGAGAAATGAATCAAGTTAACTACAATAAACGAGTAAATTCGTACTACAGGATAAATAGGAACTTTTGAATTATATATATATATAGGGTACATGAGAACCATAAAGGAATTGGGTATTGGGAAAGTTACGAAAGGATATCAATCGATTGTTAAAATTATAATAAACGGACCAAGGAAGCTCCATGATAAGGGACCAAGCCAGAATTAATGAGACCGAGAACTAGGAATGGTCACTTTTACAATGATAAGATCTAAGGCTTAGAGTAGATGGTTTAAATTTTTCACAGAGAGATACGCTCGTAAACAGTGAGAGTAGAAAAGTGATTCATGTAGAAGAAAAACCAGTTTATTACCATACCAGAGAAAATGAAGAGGAAACAATAACGGGGAACGGTGTAAATTTTGTAACCTAATTAACATAAGTAACGAGGGAGACTTTGATCTCCTCATCGGTACATTACTAAACATTCCATTCATATAGATCGAAAGATCCATGTCAAGGAGGAGACTCAGAATCCAAAGAGTGGTCCACAGGTTTCAAGAACCTAGTTTGTCTATAGTAAATAGTTATTTCTACATAAATAATATCCCACCATCATGTTTTATTCACATAGTAGTCCTGATGGAGAACCTAACTCCATGTTTGGGCTATATTGTAAACCTTTCTTGTTAGGTGAAGTTTTAAAATGATAAAGGAAGCCTAAGTCTACCATAGGCGTTAACAATCAGTTAGTAATGACATACGATATAAAGAAAATAATGTAGGTGGTCGACTATAGTAAGAAAGTTGTAAAACACTTTTATAATTAATTCAAATTCATATACCTTGTAAGAAACTATTGCATTTCTTTATCAATGTTTTGACTATGTATAGGAATACATACATGTATGCCACTTATAATCAATGGACCATGAGTCCATTTGGTTATTGCCACCTAGTATTGCATTTAAATTTGTGTTGTAATGGAGTTCAAGCTATAATACATGGAATACATGAATTGCCAAATTAATAATTCTGGAACTAGGTAAGTTAAGCATCATAATTAAAAATACAAATAGATTGTTAGGTAACATGTTCATAAAGTTTTGTTAGTTCTCATTCGATAGGTTAAGATTTTGAAATAAATATGCAATTTTCTTTTAATGAGGTTTGGGTATCTTAAAACAATACTTGAGTATACATTTTATATTTTATGTCGTTTTATTCTTAAAAAATGGTTTCAAAACTATATTCAAAATCAAATTGTGGTGTGGTCCTTGAAATTTATTTTAGATATGTACATGAAACCTTATTGCTAATTTTTATAAAATGCATAAAGAAAACCTTATTATATGATCAAATGATCAATTCTTCAAATTCCATCCCATTCTAGATTACTCAAAGCCCATCACGGATTTCTCCCTTTCCATCTCCAGTAAGTTTAACTTATTTTATTTATGTTTTGATTATCTCATTGAATTGTTTTTTATCCATGTCAATATGAATAAAAATGTATCCAAATTTGCAAGATCTCGTTTCATAATCCAGTTTAGATGCATAAAATATTGTAGTACTAGTTCAAAAACGTTGAAAGGTCTTATCAGGAACAACATACGATAAGTAGTTGGTAGATAAAAATGGATAGCCTCTTTACGCTTCCAATTCTGAGATTCCATCTTCCAACTGCAATCCTGGGTCGATGATGGTAATAATTTTTTGGTATAATGTAATTTGAACAAAGAAATTATTGCATTGTTCTTACTAATATCATCGATGTACTAATTTTGAATAGTTTTGAAATTAGGATTCTTATGATGATGAGAGAACTACCTACCATATTTCATTTCACCCCAAAACAATGTCAACCCGACAAAAGGATGCAATAACAACACAAATTTAAGAGTAAGATGTAATGACCCCAATTGTTACGACTACATGCAATGCAAAGCAAGTGCAAATATCATTTTATTTTTTATTTTTTTTTAAGCAGGAAGGAAATCAATGACAATAATTCAACAACACGATTTGACAACAAACACAACTTACAGATTAAGGAAACAAACAACAACGACCCAACATACTAGCACATCATGCAACTGGATGAAACATGCGATAATCAATAGGCAAACAAACGGCTACCCGTCCGACAGAAGGAAGTTGACACCTACAAGCTAATGGACAACATCAACAATACTGACACAACAACCTTGATGAATAGTAACTAGAAACCTCTATGGAATTCAAACAAAACACATTAAGGCATTACAAAGCCAAGTACCAACATCAATTACAATGAACAAATTCCCACATCGAGAAGCACAAGACTTCGGCTAGGTTATCATTCGCCTCTATCCATCAGGGTGTGCAATGATCCCCTCATTAGGAATCATTTCATCACAATGTGATAGGTGTGACAATAACCCTGGCGCAACATAACATATATATACCAATAACCCAAAAAAAATCCACGTGTTAGAAGACCGAATTAACTGACAAAAATACATGAAGACTATACCCATGCACCCAAGAAACAAGTCGACAAGACGGAAGGTGACATCACTCAAATTAAATTGCGCAACTAACCAAAGGATTTCTAGTTCCTACAAGGAAACAAGGGTGGTGAACAACTATGACCAACAACCATTTGCAATTTGAATTAAGACACAAGGTGCATAGTAACCAATCAATTGTTAAAATATTAATTGTTTTACATAATAAAACTATAAATCCCTCAACCATTAATCTTGTGCAAGCTATTAAACGACTTCACCAAAAAACCATAAACCATTATCTGTTAAGCATGAGGTCTAAGTGCGAAGGACTGAACTATTATAAATGTTACTATTATCATAAAGGTGACCATAAATGTGACCATAGATGTGAACTAGTATAAATGTTATCATAAATGTGACCATAAATGTTATCATAAATAGTATCATTGGCTATTAAATAGTATCGTTGTCTATTAAAAACAATATATTGTTGTCTATAAGACATATGATAATGTTGTCTAATAAATACATATAATAATGGCATTCCAGTCTAATAATATATCATTCACTAATAATGATATTGTTGTCTAACTATTTATTGTTGTCCATAAGTTAAATAATATCATTGTCCATAAGCTAAATATTATTGTTGTCCATAAGCTAAATTACATCGTTGTCCATAAGATAAATATTATCATTGTCCATAAGTTAAATAACCAAATAATATCACTGTCCAAAAACTATGTCTATCCTTCACGTATATAAATACACAGTCTTTTAACGAGGAATAAAAATACCAGTATCTATTAAAATCCCAGTCACACAATATATGTGAAATTGCAGTCGCACAATATATGTAAAATTATAGTCATACACTATATCTAAAATCATAGTCAATATGTGTAATTTCGCATTCAAATATATTAAAGTGTTGTCTAAAAAGAAAATGTTGTCTGTATGCACATATAAATAATCGTTGTCTATATTCACAAGTATATAAAAATTAATGTTTGTATATATTTAAAAACGAAGTCTGAATATAATCGTTGTCTGTTAATCATTGTGATTCAATCGTTGTCATACACATAAACAAATTCAATGCAATCTTACAATTAATTAAGACTACTGTCATAAAAATGCAACCACACTCAACCAACTAAACACAACAATTATACACCCAAGGATTATTAATTTTGTAGTTAAAAATCTAAATTCTCTATCAATAGTAAATCAATTATAAATTCGTTGTTTAAAACTTAAACCATATCGCTATATTATGAATTTTCTATCTTAAGAATTCACTATTTAAAACTAGAACTGGTTTGCTATCTTACATGAATTCGCTGTCTTTTAAATATAATTGTTGTCCTTTAAATATAAATTTATTGTCTTTAGTATCTAACAATGAAAAGGATTTGTTGTCTAATAAAAAGGAATCGTTGTCTAAAATCACAGTAGTAAAAAAGATTTGGTATAATGATTTGATCAAACGATTTTGGTAAAAACGATGGGTAAAAATGATTTTGGTAGAAACAAATTGGTAAAAATGATTTTGGGAAAAATGAATTCTTCAAAGATTAGTCCTTCAAATATTAATCACTCAAATATTAATCATTATGCATTAATCTCAATCAAAAACACAGACATAACCAATCCAAGCATTGAGATTTATCATTAAAATCACAGAGATTATACCAATCAAACCGTTGGGTAATATGCCAAGAAATCACAGAGATGAATTGATCTGATATGAATCCAAGAAACACAGGTACTAATCAATTAGAGATGAATCAAACAAAAATGTAGAGATACTCAATCAGAAGAAGGCGCAATGATTAGACATTAATCATAAGAGAAAAATGCAGAGACAAGTAAGGGATAGATGGTTGGGCAAAATTTATCCGTAACTTATTATCCATGCATAGGAAAGAAGGGCATTTGAATCTATAGGTCCTTAAACAACAGAGTGAAGACCATCGATTCGGCTCTTGGCCAACTGCTCAGGCACAGACTAATAACTTAAGGGATAAGGGACAAAGGATAAAAACTCAATTTTTCTTCGTATTAATCAATAAAAACAAATGCAGGGAAGTCATTGAAAACAGAGGTTGGGTTCGCCATGGGAAATCAATTCAGAATACATATAACAATGGGATTACAAATATCGTAGGAAACTACGTGCAAGAAATCTCATGGCAATGAATTCTTCAACCGAGCACAAAAAAATAACATGTGTAAGTTAAATTTCATTGCAAGTAACAATTTTAATAGGTGTACCTTAGACAAACGCAAATCTTATGAAGTTGTTGTCCCTCATGTGCTCTATCCATGTCCCTCTTTCCAATCGATGCAACATCATCGGTACCTCCCATCCAACACTAGGGGTAATCCTCTTCCCCCTAAGCCCCCCGAGCTGCAAAAGGGCCACACACACAATACCAGAGAATTCTAAGACCCAACTCACGTCACAAGCTCGAGATACCACTCGTTACCCTAGCTGGGTATTCCAACTCCCACAAGAGAAATTTCAGTCAAGGTAAAATTTCAACAGTGTAATGTTACGTGAAAAAAATGATCCATACTCCTCCTCCTCCATCCTTTTTATATAGTTTTTAAGTAATTAGTTTCCAAAATTCTCATTGAATTCCTTTTTCAATTAAATAATTTTGAAAAACCTCACCCGTACACAAGTTGTCTGATCCCCTAGCTGCACCAGAAAATCAATTTTATTAATTAATTAAATATTCATATTTCTCTCATCCACCTAAGAGCATTCCTAAAAACACTCATTGGTGTCCCAAAAATTCCCTTAAACTTCTTAACTGACTTACGCCTTACTTAATTCATGGTTCAGTTCATAATTAGAAAGTTCCAAAGGAAAGATTCCTTACTAAGTTAGACATTCATCGTTTTCTTTACATTTCCCCTTTTCTTTAAGTTTCCTATTTCTTTTAAGTTTCCCCATTTTTCCTTTTTAACTAAAAATCAATTTAGCAAGTGTAAAAAAAAAAAACAACCATTTACCCTTTTTCCTTTTTAATTAAAAATTGATTTAGCAAGTGTAGATAAAAATAACCATTTAACCTTTTTCCTTTTTAATTAAAAATTAATTTAGAAAGTGTAGATAAAAACAACCATTTACCCTTTTCCCTTTTTAATTAAAAATTGATTTAGCAAGTGTAGATAAAAACAACCATTTACCCTCTTTTCCTTTTTTAACTAAAAATTAAATTAGAAAATGTAGATGAAACCAACTATTACTCCTTTTTAAAATTTAATCCTCCATTATAATTTTGACTTTAATATATAAGTTTGAATTTCTTACATGTTTATTTATTGTTATTTTTTTGACCACATGTTCTACTTAGACCTAGGTTTTAATTTCACTAGGTTGGGAAACATTTTTATTAGGGAAAATTGTTTTTAAACCTTACTTATCACATCATTTATTTTAAGGCCGACTAGGTTTATCCACTTACCAATTAAAATTGTGACGTGCCCTTCAAGACGCACTATGTGATGCAACGGTGCCACTCACCTCTTTCTGTTTTCCTTGCACGGTGTGCCCTTCAGGATGAACTATGTGCTCCAAGGGTGCCATTATCCTCTTTTGATTTTCCTTGCACGACATGCCCTTTAGGACGCACTACATGCTCCAAGGGTGCCACTCACCTCTTGACTGAATTTGGTAGATGTCAAACCCCTGGAATCGATACTCTGCCAGGTGATCTTGTGGGAGACTAAGGGCCTCTAAGGGATAAGGCCCATACCTTATTGCACACCCCTTAGAATCATCGTGAGTGAATGTCACAGTCTTCCCTCATAGCATTGTGGGCCTTCTTGAGATAGCTAATCGTTAACCTATAGTTCAAGCCATGACGAGATTACTAGTAGGTTGTGGCAGGGCTTCTACCACACCTCTCCCTCAATTTCTCTAGTTGTCCTATGTGACCCCTCTACTCCACATTTCAGTCTAGTCAACAATTTATCGTCAGCCTGCATCCATCAATGAATTATGTCAACAGTAATAATCAATCATCATAACATCTAATCATATGCAAATATGTCATATCAACAACATTCAAACCCCAATAGTCCACTCCCTGACTCGATCTAGAGTCCAAGGGGTTTCATCGATGCCTCTGCATCCTCAATGTCTAGAGTCCTGCACACTCAAGAGAACCCAGTTAATAGCATTTTTCTATGTAAATACAATAAAATAACATATCATCATATCCATAATATCTCATAATCATAATCAAATGACTAGTAGTATAATAATCTGGATCACTTGCAAGCAAGTGTCCTCAATGAATATGTTCTCTCAGTGTGTGAAAAAGTGGGATGTTACATAAGATTACCAACAATGGTTGAGTCAACCACCTATTCAATTCCCACTACATCCATATTCACCAATGAGTAATGACTACAACAATAGTAGTTCATCAAAAATTCGCAATGGAGACAATAAAAAAGAGGTTGGTATGGATGATTACTTATGGGATGACTAGCATGGAGACAATGTTGTTAGATGAATTCTAGAATGATGATATAGGGGATGATGCTCATATCAGTGATACCATTTTTTAAATCCAGAAATATACTTCAACAACCCCTCTCTTTGGACGTAGTGCCCGGTCAAAGTCTACCCAGCTTGGAAAAACAATGTTACTATACAATGTGAAAACAAAGTTTGGTTTGTCAAACACATGTTTCTCAACAATATTTTGGTAATTGAACATCAAGTTCCTTATATTAATTTTGAGAAATATTGTCACACAATCAACATTAGAAATGGTTTCTTTTATAAATGTTAAATGGCCTTGTACATTTATATTTCCCACTCACTGCAGGAAATTGAAAGATAAGGTTCTTCCTAAGGATAATGTTTTTCCTGATAGATGCAAAGAGGCAAAGTAGCTATTGAAAATGTTGAGTGTTGAGTATATATAATATCATGCATGTCTGAACGATTGTATTATATATAGAGGAGAATATGCAGACAAAGATATATGTCTGAAATGTGTGCATGGAAGGTACCATACATTAAATAAAAATGGTAAATCACATGGT
Source organism: Picea engelmannii (assembly GCA_009831015.1). Classification (NCBI taxonomy): domain Eukaryota; kingdom Viridiplantae; phylum Streptophyta; class Pinopsida; order Pinales; family Pinaceae; genus Picea; species Picea engelmannii. Next base: position 2,025,308 of record ML776548.1, read on the forward strand.
CCTCCTCATAAGATATTGAGTCACATGCCTATAATACCAAGGATTCAAAGGCTCTTTCCTTGCAAATAATTATCTGTGTTTCAAGGATGGCATGCCTCGCACAGAAGTGAGACAAGAGTTATGCGAATCCAAACATATTCAATAGCCATGAAGCATATAGAAAATACATGGTGAGAAACATTCAAGGATGAAGTATGAAGTCTACGAGTTAGCATAACACTGGATGGCATGAACCCATATTCCCCCAAAACACCAACTATTATGTTTGTCCTGTAGTAGTGATAAATAAGAATACACCCCCATGGTTTTCCGTGAAGAATAAACATCTTATGTTGTCTCTTATAGTCCTTGGTAGAATAAAAGTGAATAACATGGATTTCTACCTACAACCATTGGTAGATGAATTGAAAAAATTATAGGAAGGGATACATTTATACGATGTATCAAGATCCATCAAAACAAAGAGGATTTTTACGTTGTATGGTGTATGTGCTTACACCACACATGATTATCTAGGATTAGGATTTTTCTATGGTAATTAACATGTTTATTGATTTGTTTATATATGTAACAATACTTATCTTCATATTTAATTCATTTTGATTGCCATTCTATTCTTAAATGCTAATGTGTTATGTATGCAATAATTTCACAGTTATTATAACTAAAGGCTATCATGGATGTAAATGTTTTGGACCTTATTTGAAGGATAGGTGGTCCAACCACCTATGAAAGGAAGTGTAAGAGTGCTCGAGGGTATTCCTTCAATAATAACACCTCTATAGAAGAGAAACATCCTCTTTCAATGGTAAACCAGAGAGAACCCAAAGGTCTTCAATAATGACACCAACAAAATAACTTAGAGCATATGAGAGAGAGAAGGAGAAGGACATTAGAGAAATGTTCAATTCAAATGGGGAGCCTATGTTCAAGAATCCATAATTCTTCGAAACCTATGTTGATAAATTTCGCGTTGGAATGAAAAGGAAATCTATCTTTTATGAGATCCTCTACTGGGAGCATCTTAAGATTTGACACTTACTATATCCCATGCATATATTTAAAAATGTCTCATATTATTTATGGAGGCACATATAATCAAAATAAAGAGTCAAATTGGTTTTGAGGAGAGATATTATTTCTTCAAAAACTTAAAAGAAACATTGGCCGAGACAAGAAAGTAGAGGAGAGGTTGGTCCCTCTTGGACCTTCAAAGAAGTTGATGTCCAATGGATTTTGAGGAAAGAATATCTTTCTTTTGTAAAGAAAGTTATATTGGGTGTGAAGGTTCCTTATTTATGTGGGTCTTCCCTATGACCTTTCTTCATTGTGCGTCAAGACCATTTGTCGAGGTTGAAATCACATGACCATTTGAAACTTATAAAGGTAAAAATCGTCAAAACTATGATTTTATTATTTGTAATTTTTATTTTTATTCCATGGGCTTAAAAATAATTATGTTTTTATTTGTTTACTTTGTAGTGTCATTATCCTCTTCTTGTGCATGTATTTGTGAATCATTAATTCCCCCATGAACTAAGGTGTGCCATATCTAAATTATCTACATTTATACATTGGATGACATCAAAGGAGATTCATATGGCTAGCATTCCATGGTGGGATCAATAGATAGATGAGATTGTTTGTATGTTTGATAAGGAACTATCACCTAGCTTCATGGACCTACAGTAGATGCGGTTGAACTAGTCGAGTTGGTCTCCTGTTATTGGATGTTTTGTTTAGAGAGGTACATGAAGAAATTGAAAGGATTTGTTCGTCAAAGGGAAAAACCTGAGGGGTCTATGGAAGAGGGGTACATGTCATATGAGTATTTCTATTATGCTAGTGAGTACTTCAAGAATATCGATGACACACCAGGTGTAGTTATTTTAGATGACGAAAGGGATGAAGACAAAAGAGAATGGGAGATTCTCCAAAGGAATGGAAAAATGAACTTGCTAAATATTAAGTGATTTATCATTTGTTAAAATTCTACACAGTAACTATTCACACTGAACTTCATAATGTTTATTTTCATGATTTCATATGTACTATATGTTGGTTTGATTTCATGAATACATCAATGAATTCAAAAAATGATGCCATCAATAAACTGATTCTTTACAATTCTGAGACAACACAGTCATGGGTTGCATTGTACAAAAATAAGAGGAGGAAATGGGAAAGTGTCATGAAAGAATTCAGATGATTGAATGGTAGAAGAATGCCTTATCCTGATCATTTAAAATAAAATATTCCAATGATATGCCCCAATAGTTGGGTTTCTTACCAAGTCAATGAGAAATATGGTGCATCTGGTCATTAGCCACATGAAGAAGAGGATGCACTAAACATATTGATTGGTTACAACAACTTGGTAATAATATTTTTGTTTACATAATTTTTAACTTCATAATGCACATTTGAATTGTAATAACATATATATTATTTTATATTTTAATGGTCGAGTTATTAGACACATATTGACACTATGATTTGTCCTCTTTTTTATAGGTGCATTTGTTCCCATCTATGTGGGAATATAGAGATCATTTTATCATAGAGGATGTCGATGATGGACACATGACACAAGATTGTGGAGTGGAAGTCGAGTTCGACCAATCTAGTCATGCTAGTTGTCGCGATCAAAACACCATACATGGTAAGTTAGATTACGTTAGAAAGATACAAGAGATCATTCGAGTGAACTTCTCTTCTTTCCAATGTATTATTTTTAGGTGAAAGTGGTGCAACACCTTTGATCATAATAATGTAGAGAAAGATTGTGATAGTGGGTTGATATGTATAAACTCTAAAAAGATGTGGGATGAAGCTAAGGAGACTTATGTTTTTCCAAAACACTACAACCAAGTATTTTTTAACCCAGATGTGTTGGATAGGGATTGGTGGTTTGTATTAAGACATGACCCTAGATCAAAACATATTTTTGAGAACAACATTGTCATCATGCCAAGCGAGGAAGATAATGAGGGTGATGAGAACAAAGAGTGATATGTACACGTTTTATTTTATATTTAATATTTTTGTTGTATCTTTTTTATATATTCTTTATTACTTTAATTATATTGTCTTTTATTCATCATCTTCCAGAGAAAATGTTAAGTTAACTATAACAAATATTTGAACAATTTTAGTTGGTTAACAACTAGTTTCATGTGTAATGTATTTTTCTTTCAAATTATTTGTGATTGCATGGAAAATTTGTGTTTTTAACATATTTATATGTTGTTTCATATATTTAAAAATGTTTCATCTTGTTTAAGTATTTCCAATTGTGAAATCCTGAAAAATGTTAAATGTTGAGTTGAAATTTTAATGGGATATGAAATTCTACTATTTATGTTGATATAATTAGATGCAATGATATGGTTGATATGCATGTTTAATAGTACAACATTTTTTAGGATATGTTAACATGATGATTCAAAAAGTCAGTTTAGGTTCATTTATTTTGTAGATTTAAAAGTAAGATTAATAAAAAAATGTGGTTTATAATTAAAAAATTAATTTATAACATGATTTTTTGATAATTTGGTTTTAAACTAAAATAGTGTTTGTTAGTTTACAAACATTTATCATTTATTTTGAAAATATTTATAAAATTATGCCCCCAATGTTGAGTAAAACCATAATTTAAAATTTGATAGCAATCAACTTACGAAATAATGACAAAAATAAAAATATGAAGATTTGCATCCATAAAATTTTAAAGACAATAGAATGCTTATCATTGGAGATCATAACTTTTTATAATAAAAATTTATAGTGTAGAAGAGTCTATTAAAAAAGAGTAATTAGGAGCGGCGAAGGATGGGGGTGACAACATGCACAATGCGCTCATCCGGGACGAGCACCTGGCTATGATGACAGACATTCGTGGGCACCTGGTGGATTTAGATCACCGAGCTCTCCTCTTGGGACAGCGTATGGATATGCTCTTTGACGCATTTTCCAATGCGCCTGCCAAAAGGAGATGTCCCCTCTATGCGCAAGCTTTCGCCATTCCAGCATACCAGCATGGATGACAGGTCACATGGCACGTAGGCTCTTTTACTTGCCTTCTAGGTTTTTAGTTTCTTGTGCACTTAGAAATTTTGACATCTGTTCTGGTTTCCTACGGGCAGAACAGATGTCACTCTGTTATTATGCTTTTTATACTACTGCTACTTGCTATATGCATATGCTGGTTTCCGATAATCGGCAGCATTTTGTATGGCCACAGGCCTACTCTTTTGTACACTCTGTTATTTTGTCTATATAATATAGCAGGATCCACTTTTTTACTCAAAAAAAAAAAAAAGAGTAATTAGTACAATGGAAAATAGTATTTATTCATTTGTAATTATTTTTTTGAAAAAGAAAAATAGTTAGAATGAATATATATAATGAACTAACTATGCAATTAAAGTTTCAATTTTATAATTACAGTTTCAACCACTACTACATATTGAAAAATGTGTGACGACTACTTGCGATGAAAGTACCCTTTCGGCACAAAATTAAAGATAAGGAGTTCAATTTTTCAATTTTATTATAAATCCAACCCATATTCATTGATCTATAGACGGAAGAAAAAGTTCTTCATTGTTGCGATGATCATGAAGATAGTAGACTATCGTTGCTCCTGAGATGAAATTAAGCATTTGTCGTAAGAGCGACGATAAACATTGATCGTTACAATATTTGATAAAGCCAATATTGTCTGTTATACTCTTTCACAAAGTCAACATTGATCTAGTCAACTTTTGTGACAAAAGCAACGATAACCATTGACCATTACACTATTTGCTAAAATCAACATTGACCATCATACTCTTTGACAAAGTCAACATTGATTTGGTCAATGTTCGTCGCTATTGCGAAAAAAACATATCTATAAATATTTTACGAATTAGAGATGTTGTGACAATGTTTCTATAACAATGATGGCTCAAAAAGGGTATTTTTGTGCGGAAGAATGTCACAAAATATTAGAGGCGGGGAAAAAAGTAAAGTGGGTGAAAAGGGTGATGGTAGATGTTATTTTCCTTGCAAAAAATGCTTTCTCATACGTCCCGTAAGAAATATTGTCACACAATCAACATTAGAAATGGTTTCTTTTATAAATGTTAAATGACCGTGTACATTTATATTTCCCAGTAACTACAGGAAATTGAAAGATAAGGTTCTTCCTAAGGATAATGTTTTTCCTGATAGCTGCAAAGAGGCAAAGCAACTATTAAAAATGTTGGGTGTTGAGTATACATAATATCATGCATGTCTGAATGATTGTATTATATATAGAGGATAATATGTAGACAAAGATATATGTCTGAAATGTGGGCATGGAAGGTACCATAAATTAAATAAAAATGGTAAATCACATGGTACTCCTCATAATATATTGAGTCACATGCCTATAATACCAATGATTCAAAGGCTCTTTCCTTGTAAATAATTATCTATGTTGCAAGGATGGCATGCCTCGCACAGAAGTGAGACAAGAGTTATGCGAATCCCAACATATTCAATAGCCACAAAGAATATAGAAAATACATGGTGAGAAAAATTCAAGGATGAAGTACGGAGTCTACGATTTAGCATAACAATGGATGGCGTGAACCCATATTCCCCCAAAACACCAACTATTATGTTTGTCTTGTAGTAGTGATCAATAAGAATACCCCCCCCCCCGCCCATAGTTTTTCATGAAGAATGAACGTCTTATGTTGGCTCTTATAGTCCTTGGTAGAAAAAAAGTGAATAATATGTATTTCTACCTACTACCATTGGTAGATGAATTGAAGAAATTATAGGAAGGGATACATTTATACAATGTATCAAGATCCATCAAAACAAAGAGGATTTTTACGTTGCATGGTATATGTGCTTACACCACACATGATTATCTAGGATTAAGAGTTTTCTATGGTAATTAACATGTTTATATATGTAAAAATACTCATTTTCATATTTAATTCGTTGTGATTGCCATTCTATTCTTAAATGCTAATGTGTTATGTATACAATAATTTCACAGGTCTTATAACTAAAGGCTATCATGGATGTAAATGTTGTGGACCTTCTTTGAAGGATAGGTGGTCCAACCACCTATGAAAGCTAGTGTAAGACTGGTTGAGGGTATTCCTCCCATAATAACAGCTCTATAGAAGAGAAACATCCTCTTTCAATGGTAAACTAGAGAGAACCCAAACGCCTTCAATAATGACACCAGTAGAATGAATTAGATCATATGAGAGAGAGAAGGAGAAGGACATTATAGAAATGTTCGATTTAAATGGGGAGCCTATGTTCAAGGATCCATAATTATTTGAAATCTATGTTGAGAAATTTTGCATTGGAATGAAAAGGAAATCTATCTTTTATGAGATCCTCTATTGGGAGCATCTTAAAATTTGTCACTTACTAGATCCCATGAATATATTTAAAAATGTCTCATATTATTTATGGAGGCACATATCATCAAAATAAAGAGACACATTGGTTTTGAGGAGAGATATTATTTCTTCAAAAACTAAAAAGAAACATTCGCCAAGACAAGAAAGTAGAGGAGAGGTTGGTCCCTCTTGGTCCTTCAAAGAAGTTGATGTCCAATGGATTTTGAAGAAAGAATATCTTTCTTTGGTAAAGAATGTTATATTGGGTGTGAAGGTTCCTTCTTTATATGGGTCTTCCCTATGACATTTCTTCATTGTGTGTCAAGACCATTTGTCGAGGTTGAAATCACATGACCATTTGAAACTTCTAAAGGTAAAAATTGGAAAAACTATGATTTTATTATTTGTAATTTTTATTTTTATTCAATGGGATAAAAAATAATTATGTTTTTATTTGTTTACTTTGTAGTGTCATTATCCTCTTCTTGTGCATGTATTTGTGAATCATTAATACCCCCATGACCTAAGGCATGCCATATCTAAATTATCTTCATTTATATGTTGGATGACATCAAAGGAGATTCATATGGCTTACATTCCATGGTGGCATCAAGAAATAGATGAGATTGTTTGTATGTTTGAGAAGGAACTATCACCTAGCTTCATGGACCTGCAGTAGATGAGGTTGAACTAGTCGAGGTGGTATCCTGTTGTTGGATGTTTTGTTTAGAGAGGTAGATGAAGAAATTGAAAGCATTTGTTCATCAAAGGGAAAACCCCAAGAGGTCTATGCAAGAGGGGTACATGTCATATGAGTATTTATATTATGCCAGTGAGTACATCAAGATTATCGACGACACACCAGGTACAGTTATTTTAGATGATGAAAGGGATGAAGACAAAAGAGAATGGGAGATTATCCAAAGGAATGGAAACATGTGCTTGATAAATATTAAGTGATTTATAATTTGTCAAATTTCTACACAATAACTATTTACAATGAACTTCATAATGTTTATTTTCATGATCTCATATGCACTATATGTTGGTTTGATTTCATGAATACATCAATGAATTCATAAATTGATGCCATCAATAAACTCATTCTTTACAATTCTGAGGCAACACAGTCATGGGTTGCATTGTACAAACATAAGAGGAGGAAATGGGAAAGTGTCATAAAAGAATTCAGATGATTGAATGGTAGAAGCATGCCTTATCCTAATCATTTAAAATAAAATATTCCAATGATATGCCCCAAGAGTTGGATTTCTTACCAAGTCAGAGAGAAATATGATGCATCTGGTTGTTACCCACATGAAGAAGAAGATGCACTAAACATATTGATTGGTTGCAACAACTTGGTAATAATATTTTTGTGTACATAAATTTTGACTTTGTAATGCACATTTGAATTGTAAGAACATATATATTATTTTATATTTTAATGGTCGGGTTATTAGACACATATTGACACTATGATTTCTCCACTTTTTTATAGGTGAATTTGTTTCCATGTATGTGGGCATATGGACATCATCTTCTCATAGAGGAGGTCAATGATGGACACATGATACAAGATTGTGGAGTGGAAGTTGAGTTCAACCAATCTAGTCATGCTAGCTTTCGTGATCAAAACACCATACATGGTAAGTTAGGTTACGTCAGAAAGATAAAAGAGATCATTTAAGTGAACTTCTCTTCTTTCCAATGTGTTATGTTTAGGTACAGGTGGTGCAACACCTTTGATCAGAATAATGTAAAGAAAGATTGTGATAGTGGGTTGATATGTATAAACTCTAAAAAGATGTGGGATGAAGCTAAGGAGACTTATGTTTTCCCAAAACACTACAACCAAGTGTTTTTTAACCCAGTTGTGTTGGATAGGGATTAGTGGTTTGTATTAAGACATGACCCTAGATCAAAACATATTTTTGAGAAAAATAGTTTCATCATGCCAAGCGAGGAAGATAATGAGGCTGATGAGAACAAAGAGTGATATATACATGTTTTATTTCATATTTAATATTTTTGTTGTATCTTTTTTTTATATTCTTTATTACTCTAATTATATTGTTTTTTATTCATCATGTTCCAGAGGAAATGTTAAGTTAATTATAACAAATATTTGAACAATTTTAGTTGGTTAACAACCAGTTTCACGTGTAATGTATTTTTCTTTCAAATTATTTGTGATTGCAAAGAAAAAATGTTATTTGAACATATTTATATGTTGTTTCATATATTTAAAAATGTTTCATCTTCTTTAAGTATTTCCAATTGTGAAATCCTGAAAAATGTTAAATGTTGAGTTGAACTTTTAATGGGATATGAAATTCTACTTTTTATGTTGATATAATTAGATGTAATGATATGGTTCATATGCATGTTTAATAGTACAACATTTTTGAGGATATGTTAACATGATGATTCAAAAAGTGATTTTATGTTCATTTATTTTGTAGATGTAAAAGGAAGATTAACAAAAAAATGTGGTTTATAATTAAAAAATTAATTTATAACATGATTTTTTGATAATTTGGTTTTTAACTAAAATAATGTTTGTTAGTTTACAAACTTTTATCATTTCTTTTGAAAATATTTATAAAATTATGCCCCCAATGTTGAGTAAAACCATAATTAATGAAGTAATTTAAGATTGGATAGCAATCAACTTACAAAATAATGACAAAAATAAAAATATGAAGATTTGCATCCATAAAATTTTAAAGACAATAGAATGCTTATCATTGGAGATCATAACTTTTTATAATAAAAATTTATAGTGTATAAGAGTCTATTAAAAAAGAGTATTTAGTACAATGGAAAATCGTATTTATTCATTCGTAATTATTTTTTTGGAAAAAAATATAGTTAGAATGAATATCTATAATGAACTAACTATGCAATTAAAGTTTCAAATTTATAATTACAGTTTGAACCACTACTACATAGTGAAAAATTTGTGACGACTACTTGCTCCGAAAGTACCCTTTCGACGCAAAATTCAAGAGGAAGAGTTCAATTTTTCAATTTTATTATAAATCCAACCCGTATTTGTCACTCTATAGACGGAAGAAAAAGTTCATCGCTATTGCGATGATCATCAAGATAGTGGACCATAGTCGCTCTTGAGATGAACTTAATCATTTGTCACAAGAGCGATGATAAACATTGACTATTACAATATTTGATAAAGCCAATATTGACCATTATACTCTTTCACAAATTCAACATTGATCTGGTCAACTTTCGTCGCAAAAGCGACGATAACTATTGATCGTTACACTATTTGCTAAAATCAACATTGACCGTCATACACTTTGACAACGTCAACATTGATTTGGTCAATGTTCGTCGCTATTGGAACAAAAAAATATCTATAAATATTTTATGAATTAGAGATGTTACGACAATCTTTCTATAACAACGACAACTCAGAAAGGGTATTTTTGTGCAGAAGAATGTCATAGAATATTAGAGGTGGGGAAAAAAGTAAAGCAGGTGAAAAGGGTGATGGTAGATGTTATTTCCCTTGCAAAACATGTTTTTTGGTACGTCTTGTAAGAATTTTATTAGAAACAACTACAAAACATTGTAGGAAATATGGGCACATTGATGGAGGATCGAATGAATATTGTCCCATGGTAATTAGCTATATATTCATTATATATTTTTATATTGTCAATTTTATATAAAATTATAAAATATATATTGTTTGAATGCTTGTTATAGTACACTCTAATTTTGCATGATTGTTTGTAATTATAAAGTTAGAGTTTCCCTCTAACTTTCCATAGAATATTGCACCAATTAGTAGTAGAAATGATGTTGTACAAGTTGAGGAACATGACCAAAAAAATGAGGATCTCATGGAAGAAGATGATGGGACAAATCAAGTTAATGATCCCATGGAAGAAGATGATGGGACAAATCAAATCATCCAAGATTTGTTTTCTCATCTAAATGAGGATGGGGGCAATGATGGTATTTATGATGAACCTCTATTAGAAAAGGAAAATAAATGACTTTATGAAGGATCAAGAGAAAACCTTTTCTCTACTACATTGTTGCTAATGAACTTAAAGGTTATGAATAATTTGTCGAACACTTGTATGACACAAATCCTAACATATGTAATATGTTTCATCTCATATTATACATAAATTTTAACTATTTTCTATTTTTTTAGTGTTAATTAATGTGTAAAATAATTATGCAATTTTTACGATTAATATTCTTTACATTAACTAGTTATTTGTTATGTTATAGATTGTTAGATGAATTTTTGTTACCATTGTCAAATATTTTACCTTGCACATGTCGAGGTTTGCATGCCATTATGAAAGACATTGGAATGGATTATCAAACTATAGATGCATTTCCTAATGATCATATTATATATTATGGACAACATGCTTCAAAAACAGAATTCCTGCAATGTCTTACCAGTAGATATCAAACCGATCAAGTAAAAAAAAGGGTGCCTCGAATGTTTCGTTGTCATATTCACATAATTCCACGTTTGCAACGATTGTTCAAGTGTGAAAGGATAGCACAATTTATGGATTACCATGCATGTAACGAAAGTGATATGGTGTTCTTCAAATTTCTACTGATGGTTATGCATTTAGGGAAATTGAGGAAAAATGGGCATATTTCAAAGATGAACCTCGTAATGTTAGGATTTCATTGGCAACTAATGGTGTTAATCCATTTAGTGATATTAGGTCCATTTACTCAATGTGGCCTATTTTTTTTATCAACAATAACATTCATCCTTGGATGTCAATAAAGTGGGAGAACATAATTTTGACAATAATTGTTCAAGGCATTTGTTTACATTAATTTTTTGAATCTATCATTTTCATTTATTTCATTTTTTGCATAATATCTTTTGTTTATTTATTTACTTATATATGCATATCGTGGTTATAATAATTAGTGTAATTTCAAACAATTAGGTAAGTACCATGTTAAATAGATGAATGTATATATAGATCCTGTTATCGACGAGCTACTAAAGTTATGTGCTAACATCACGATGTATGACATCTATAAACTAATCGGGGAGAAGAAATTTGAATTCAATGGAATACTTTTATGGACAATTCATGATGCCCCAGGACTAACACATTTTTGTGGTATGTAGAATTCTATTGCTCTTTAATACTATATAATTTTTTAATGATATCATGTTGCATGTTTAATTTTTAAATAATCTCATAGTATAATTGACGTTAATTCATTTGTTGTGGGTCTTCAAACGATTCATTTTTTTGTTACAGTATGTTCTACTGCTATCTCTCCCAAACGACTTTGACAACAACATCAAACAAGTTATATATGATATTGGAAAATACATGAGGTAAGTAATTGTGATTTATATGGAAAATTTTCTTTCATATTGTTGTTGTACTTAATGACACATGGTTTACTTGTAATGTAATATATTATATTATGTTATGTTGAAACATGTTATTTTCTTGTGTCATGATCTCATGTAGATGGTTTTCATTGAAAGAAATACATGAAGATGATATAAAGTACTGGAAGAGAGAAATTCCTTGTTTAATGTCTGAAATGAAAAACCATATACCTCCAACATTTTTGAATGCACAAGAACACTACCTCATACACCAAGTTGAGGAGATTGAAATTTGAGGATCTGTTCACACAAGGTCAATGTGGATGGTGGAGAGGAACTTGAAATCATTGAAGGTATTGGTTAGACAAAGAGCACGTCATGATGGTTCTATGGTGGAGGGATATATGGTATATCAATCCATGGTGTATATTATTCGGTAGCTTTGTAAATTAGCAGCACCAACTATGCATGCAATGGATCATATTTGGAGTGTGAACTCCATCAAAAAATTTGAAGATCAAGAGCACTTGTTGTGGAAAGGTAAAATGAAAAAAATGAGAGGTAATATATTAATAATTGTGGAGATCTATATTAATAATACATATAAAGTTTCTCTTCTTTTGCCTATGATCATACTCATTAATATATTAACATCTTTTATTTCATAAATTATTAATATTTATAACCTACATGAATGTTATAACTGATATTTAATATTGGTGAATTATGATTTTTTTATTCATTTGCTCAAGAGTTGGATGCACTACATTTATACATTGCAAACAATCTTCACTTGATGAATGTAGGGATTGAAATATGTAAACAACGTAATGAAGGTAGGTTATCATGGCAAACTATCTGAATTGGTTAGAGAAGATCGTCGTAATAGATATGCCAATGTTACGCAAAGGGAAATTGATTTAGCATATGTTTTGAAACATGTACACACAAGAAAATTCACCCATTTTATTCAGTTATTTTATATTATATTAATGTGACTACAAGCGTACTGTAATTTTTAGATACCTTCCAAGTTATATAAATATATATGTTAATTTATTAATTGACAATGCATCTTTTACATATCTGACATATTGCAGTTGAAACACCACAAGGCTATTTGGTGCAATGGTCGTAAATTTCTCATCAAACAGTTGAATGAAACCAGGAAAAATTATGATAGTGGGATAATTGCAGTATTCCATGTCAATAATGTTTCCTCTAGGAGTGAGAAACATCCCTGATAATTTGAAAATAGATACTATGGGTATTTAAAGGATATACTTGAGTGTGACTTTAATTCCTTCAAATTAATTATATTCGATGTCAAATGGTAAAGGTTACAAATTCATGAATGCGATGAGGAAAGAATTGTTGTTCAACATGCCAACGGATTTCCAATGATTAAAAAAATGGTGTTTGAAAGAGGACATGATCGCTATGTTTTTCCAAGACAATGCGAACAGGTATTTTACTCAAATGTTCCAAGTGAGAGGGATTGGTCATTTTTTGTTAGATATGATCCAAGAGGAAGGTCAGTTAAGTATGCTCATTTACAGGAAGAAGATGATATTGAATATCAAGAAGATGATTCGTCAGATCAGACATAGTTGGAAGGTCATGCAAGGTCAAGAGATGAAGAAGACGAAGAAGATCATGATCTAGGTGTAGGAGACATTATTGCAATTCTTGATGATGATGTCGATGAAAATATGCTCGAAAATGACATTGATGACGATGATGATATCGTCAATCCTTTCAACACCATTTTTGAACCAGATGATGATACATATGTCGACTTTGATGAAGAAGATCAATTTACAAAATAAGGATGATTACACAGATGTTGAGTTGGATTAGGTATGTGAATATGTATTTTAAAATTTGTATGAATTATTCTCTTAAAATAATTTAATTATAATGTCATGGGTTAATTACATGTTTTTAAGTTTTATGTGACGTTTTTATATCCTATGTTACATGTTGCTTAATTATTATGCGAAACCTGAAAATAGTTGTTGATATATTAATGTACGTGGTAAACTAAAAATATCATTCACAAACACATAATTTCATTTACCTTCATTAATTTTTGTTTTTGTAGTTTCTATGCATGAATCTTATTAGCATGTTTCTTTCGACTATTTTCTATTTTATAGATTGGGTATTAGGGATCAATTGAGAGTGATGTGAGGGTGACTGGAGGGGCCATATGAGCTTCCACCTTCACATGGTTTGCCTTGTTCAGTAGAGGATAAATTATTATTGAAACTAAGAGAAGCTCTTTCATTTTTATATCATCATGATCGTAGATTTCATCAATATTGTTGTCATAGTATTGCATCAATGAAGTTTCAATGAACATGTTTGTCATTTATATAGAATTTTCATTGAAACTGTGATGAAAAATCCATGTTTTTCTGTATGCACTTAAATTTGACATGGATAGGCTATTCACATGTATTAACGATATGGGAGGGTTTTTGGACTCAAATTTGACTCACACACCCATTTGTTTCCATCATCAATTCATCATGTCAACCATAAAACCTATTTTTCATATGCTCTAGTAGATATGTTAATGATTCCTAATTTCATATTTGTATTTGACTCGAGGTACAACTAGCTTGCAAAGTATCAAATTTTAATTTCAACTTGATAAACCAAATATGAAATGAATCCTAGTTAAAACAATCAAGTGTTGGAATTTGTCATTTAAGTGTAGTGTCATGTGGTTATCCTTTAAAACATAGAGAGAGTAGTCTCTATAGAAGTAGAGCAATCTATTGATATTGGATTATCTTCTAAGTTGACGTTGATATTTTTAACCTTGAAGACATATTGATATTTATGGTAGTGTGAAAAGAAGTAGAATAGGTACTAGATGAGAATATCAAGGATAATAATTTAGTAACCATCACTTATGAAAACATTTTCGTCCACAAGAGAGACAAAGAAGGGAATTTGTCAGCAAGAGATAAGGAAAGGATGGTGTCACAAGAGAGACAAATGTAAATAATCTTGCGGTGAATTAGCTTTACTCTTGATGAAAACAATTTGTCGATAGTATAGCTAATTTGTCGCAAGAATATTTACATGGGATAAACAAAGTAAATGGATGAGGTGGTACCGAGTATAGCTAATTCGTCACAAGTATATTCAAATGTACACAAGGGATACAATTCATCGCCTTTCTTCATTTTTCTTTTAGGATCTAAATTAATGTATATACAATGTATGTGTGTCATAGTTGTGATGAAAAATCTCTCTTTTTCGTTGATTTCTTAATCAACACCATAAAAATATCCCCTCGATGTACTATATGCAGGGATGTGTGTACTGTCGAACCGAACATAAATTGTACTAGGACTAGACATGGGAAATAATGACCTGTGAATGGGGCCGATGTTGAATTTTTTTCAAATTATTTTTGTATGCACTAAAATATGACATGGATAGACTATTCACATGAATTAATGATATGGGAGGGTTTCTGGACTCAAATTTGACTCACACACCCATTTGTTTTCATTATCAATTCATCATGTAAACCATAAACCCTATTTTTCTTTCAAAGTACACAAATTGGTTAACGCAAGTTTTAATTTTGCATCAATATATCTTCATTTTTATTTCAGGTTCTACATTAATGTATTTACAATGTATGTGTCTCATAGTTCTGATGAAAAATACCTCTTTTTTGTTGATTTCTTAATCAATACCATAAAAATAATCCCTTGTAGTAATAGATATGGGGACGTTTGTATCGTCAAACGAATTTTAAAAGGAACAAGGAACATAGATTGTATTAGGACTAGACATGCACAAAAGTGACATGTGAAAGGGGCCAACGTTGAAATTTTTTCAAACTACTTTTGTATGCACTGAAATTTGACATGGATAGACTATTCGCATGACTTAATGATATGGGAGGGTTTTTGGATTCAAATTTGACTCACACACCGAATTTTTTCCATCATCAATTCATCATGTAAACCATAAAACCTAGTTTTCATATGTTCTAGTAGATATGTTAATGATTCCTAATTTCATATATGTATTTGACTTAAGGTACAACTAGCTTGCAAAGTATTAAATTTTGATTCCAAGTTGATACACCAAATATGAAATGAATCCTAATTAGAACCATCAAGTTTTGGAATTTGTCATTTAAGCATAGTGTCATGTAGTTATCTTCTAAAACATAGAGAGAGTAGTCTCTATAGAAGTACATCAATATATTGATATTGGATTATCTTCTAAGATGATGTTGATCTTTTTAACCTTCAAGAAATATTGATAGATATGGTGGTGTGAAAAGAAGTAGAATAGGTAGAGGAGAAAATCAAGGGTAATTTAGTACCCATCACTATTGCAAATAATTTTGTCGGAAAGAGAGACAAAGAAGGGAATTAATCAATAAGAGAAAAGGAAAGAATATTGTCGCAAGAGAGACGAATGTAAATCATCTTGTGATGAATTAGCTATACTATCAATGAAAAACGTTCATCGATAGTATATCTAATTCATCGCAAGAATATTTACATGGGATAAACAAAGTAAATGGATGGGGTGGTTCCAAGTATAGATAATTCATCGTAAGTATATTCAAATGTACACATGGGATACAATTCGTCGCCTTTCTTCATTTTTCTTCCAGGTTCTACATTAATGTTTATACAATGTATGTGTGTCATAGTTGTGATGACAAATCCCTCTTTTTAGTTCATTTCTTAATAAAAACCATAAAAATATTCCCTTACAGTACTAGATGCGGGGACGTGTGTACTGTCCAATAAAACAAAAATTGTACTAGGGTTAGACATGGGAAACAATGACCTATGAATGGGGCCAACATTGATTTTTTTTCAAATTGTTTCTGTATGCACTGCAATTTGACATGGATAGACTATTCACACTCCTTAATGATATGAGAGGGTTTAAGGACAACAATTTCACTCACACACCCACTTTTGTCCATCATCAATTCATCATGTAAACCGTAAACCCTATTTTTCTTTCAAAGTACACAAATTTGTTAACACAAGTTTTAAGTTTGCATCAACCTTTCTTCATTTTTCTTTCAGGTTCTACATTAATTTATATACAATGTATGTGTGTCATAGTTGTGATGAAAAATACCTATTTTTCATTGATTTCTTAATCAACACAATAAAAATATTCCCTTGAACTACTAGATGTAGGGACATGTCTACTATTGAACGAGTTTTAAAAGGAACAATGAATAGAAATTGTACTAGGACTAGAGATGTGAAACAATGAACTGTGAATCGGGCCAATGTTGAAATTTTTTCAAACTGTTTCTCTATGCACTGAAATTTCACATGGATAGACTATTTGCATGGCTTAACGATATGGGAGGGTTTCTAGACTCAAATTTGACTCACACAACCACTAGTTCAAATATTAAACTCCATTATATCATATTGAAGTACTTACTAATGCAATGTAATAAAGTGGAATAATGAGACACTTGTCACTAATGTAATATAGTTCTATCAAGAAGAATTGCAGGGTGATGTCTCTAAAGGACAGTTTCATGCAAGAAAGCAATAATGAGGACAAGTGGCCATGTGTAAGGGAACTCTAAATGTAAACCAACTTCTAGTTATGGGAATAAATTATGAGAATTTAGTATATTTGTTATAGGTTAGAATAAATGTTCTAGTAGATATGTTAATGATTCCTAATTTTATATTTGTATTTGACTCAAGATAATGGCTTGCAAAGTATCAAATTTTAATTTCAAGTTGATAAACCAAATGTGAAATGAATCCTAATTAAAGCCATCAAGTGTTGGAATTTTTCATTTAAGTGTAGTGTCATGTAGCTATCTTTTAAAACATAGAGATAGTAATCTCTATAGAAGTAGAGAAATATGATATTGGATTCTCTTCTAAGGTAATGTTGATCTTTTTAACCTTCAAGAAATATTGATACATATGGTGGTGTGAAAAGAAGTAGAATAGGTAGAAGAGAAAATCAAGGATAATTTAGTACCCATAACTTATGAAAACATTTGCGTTGGAAAGAGAGACAAAAGAGGGAATTTATCAGCAAGAGACAAGGAAAGGATATTGTCAAAAGAGTGACAAATGTAAATAATGTTGCGAAGAATTAGCTATAATATTGACGAAAAAAGCTCGCTGATAGTATAGATAATTCGTCGCAAGAACGTTTACATGGGATAAATAAAGGAAATGGATGAGGTGGTTCCAAGTATAGCTAATTTGTCGCAAGTATCTTCAAATTTAGACATGGGATAAACAAAGGAAATGGATGTGGTGGTTCCATCTAACGGAATATTGGTATGATATTATGTATTACTCTACCTTCAAAATTACCCAATTTAAAGCCATATATGGTTGTGAACCCCCTTCATCGAAGAATTGGGTCATTAAAAATGCAATTCTAAACCATTATTAATCTCTTTTAAAAGAAAATTGACTACCATAGGTTAACTCTCTCTCTTTCTCATGGAGAAATACATAGTTAAAATAATCTACCTTAATGCAATCAGTGTTTCAATAAGGTATGAATATGCATGATTTGATATTCCTTTGGCCTCATGAATGAGCAATATACCTAGAATAATCATTAAATGTCATCATTGTTACATTATGGACTAGACATGGGAAATAGTGACATGTGAATGGGGCTTAGAGGTCGTGAATCTATCTTTGACTAGTGTTACATGGTTTGCAAGGAGTGTAGGGATTATATGGTGAAATGTAGTGTAGTCTATAAGAACAATCTCTATGCCAAACCTCAAAATGGATAGTACCATATCTTGTTCATAAGACAAATATTTTTTGTATGTTTCCTTTGTGGTGGCTCAAGCCCTCACACATGATGCATGACAATGAAATGTAAAAATTTGACTATTCAATGATAGTGTTATGTCACATCCAAATTATGAACCGACTTAGCTTGCAAATGAACTTTGACAAGCTCGTATGGTCCAAGCATCATTTGATTAGTAGGATATTGATAGCTTTCAAGACTCTTATCCCTACAAGGAATGTTTCTTTGTTAGGATATTGGGAACTTTGAATATTCTTATCTATTATATCTTAGTACATGATGACCGTCGGGGACAATTTAAAAAAAACAAGAAAATTACAATTTTTAAAAGGTAAAATCTAAGCAAACTGAGAACTAATATGCCTTACCTTCATACATAGAACATACATGTACCTTATAATACACCTTAATAGATACATAACACTAATGTAAAACAACCTTAAAACTAGAAATTGTACATGTTCAAATAGGTTTCCACTAACACTCTTATAAACCAAACCCTTATGTAATTGTTAACATATAACCCCTAACATTTATAACCCTCTTAATATTATAAACCCTAATATAACCTCCCTATCCGCTAACATCTATAATCTCAATAGCCCCTATCCCATTAACAACTAACAAAACCCTTGGTATCTATAAATATATCTAATCTCTAATCCTTACACCTTTTATTTCATCTAAATAAAATAACATTGGATTCCTATACCCTTTGATCCATAAGCCTATAACCCATATCATTCCTAACACATATCACTCCCAACAAAAATAACCACTTCCACAATACATTACAACCCATAATACAATACATAAACACTACAACACCTAATACCTAAAACTTTATATAACACCTATAAAAGTTAATCCATAAACATTAAAACCCTCAACCCACACCCCATAGTAGATCGTGATGGTCTTAGTATTGATGTCTATGCTTGATGATATGTTAGGCTATAATCAAGTTTTGGTAGATGAATTAAGGGATTACGTTAAGACACTTAACACCTGACTATTATAACTCAGTCACACCTAAACCCTAATATAACCCATCACTTGTATAACCTTTATACCCTTATAATTCATAACCACTATCCTCTATAAATTAACTCTTGTAACCCCTTACCTCCAAAATGCATCAATGTTAATTCTTAACTAATATAACAAACTCATAGACTTGCAAAAAACCCATACAATGCACTCATGTGTTAGTTGGAGCACTAGTCATTCAAGGCTCTTGAGTTCAACAATATTCAACAATATCTTGAGGCACCACATGTTTTCCTTCATTGACCATGGTCAATATCCTATGATATATACTCACTGCAGAAAACCTCATAATGGAGTCCATATGTTCCAAATCTGGTGCTAAAAACCCCTTTGCTGATAGGGCTTATGTTATGGTAATTCCCAGGTATTGTTCATGGTGATTGATCCTAATAAGTGATGTTTAGGTAATAAGGTCCAACCTTTTTCCTCTGTGCCCAACCATGGCATTTGAGATCAAGAAGGTCCAATTAGGGATTAAGACCCCTTTTTCCCCCTTAACCTACATGTTAAACCCTCAATACCCATTTCTATTGTACAAAACCTACTCATGGCACCATTATATCCTTCTTTGGATTCTAAAGAACACCAGCTACAACCTTGAGAACCATTATGAGTGGGGGGTCTGACACATTTTTATTTAGGGCATATGTTTTGGTTTAATAATGGTACTTGCATCCCTCAAATAGTCCAAAAATAACCTACAAGGGTCCTATGTGATGGCTCAAGGACTCATCCAATACTATATCCTAAGAAGTTGTGTGGGTTGTAGTTGTTGTTCATCGAAGTTAATCCTAAGAATGTTCACTTAGGGAACAATTACTCCCTTGTTTCCCTCCCTTGAACTTGGTTAGACCTTGATACCCATTCTTGGTTCAAAACTAACTTATTCATGCTACCAAAATTCCACTTTGAGGTGAATGATATGTTACATAAGTCATATGTGGTGGTTTGACTACTTGTATATGGTTCTTTAGATTGAGAAACAATGTTTAGGGTACAATACTCTTGTTTCCTTTCATCAACTATAGTCATGAACATAAGACCCATTCATGATGATCAAGAAGACCTCATAATGTCACCCATATTCAACTTGGATACCAAATACTCCTTGGAGAGGACTCGTGTCATGGTTTTTAGGTGTTGTCGATGGTGGTTCATGAGATTGAGAAGGTTTAGTTATGGATTTAGGCCATTGTTTCCAACTTTCCATGTTTATGAATCTACACCCATTTTCAATTTACAAAGCCTAATCATGATGCCTATATATTTATTAAAGGACAATCAAGTTATGTTTTATTGGTTTGAGGGCTTTTTCAAGGCTCTTTATGACAACTTGTTCACCCATCCATTGTCTTGTGTGGTGAATTGAGGACTTGTTCATGGTGCTTGAGCTACATATGATATGTTTGGGGCTTGATTTGTGGTTTCCCTCCCTTGACCATGCAGGTTAAAGGCTTGAGGCTTGTTTCCCTACCACAATCGTGGTCAAGGCCACCAAACCCATATATATATAGTATGCAAAACATATAAAATGTGATGGTCTAGGTGTTGTTAATGGCACATGATCTTGATAAGGTTAAATTATGGCTTAATCCCTTTACTCCCCCTCAACCATTTTTAGGTGTTAAGACCCATTTCCAGGGAACAAAACCTACTCATGGCACCTATATCCTATAGTTTGGAGGCCTTAAAGGAAACCTTACCAATGTGTGATGTGTTGGTTAAGGCCTCTCTACCCATCCTTACTGTAAAAAACCTCCTAATGGTGTCCTTATCCAACTCTTATGTTAAGGACCCCCTAGAGAGGAATTGTGTTGTGGTTTCTAGGTGTTGTTCATGATGAATGAGCCTAAGATGTGTCATTTAGGACCCTCATATCGCTTGACATTGGTTATACCTTAATATTAATTATTGGTTCATGTATGGGTTATTTTCCCATCTTTCCACCTAAGTTTCATAATTTTTATAGTGATAATTACTAAAATAAATTACCCCTTCATAAAAAAATCAAAGAATAAATATTTATTCTTAATACAATTTAAAAAAACAAATACTAAAATTCTTTAATCCAAATAATTATTACTTTTTTTTTATATCTGCTATATTGAATATACAAATGTAGAAATAAGGTTTGATTTCACCCATACTCTTTGAGGCCGAGAGAGGGTTTGGTAAGGTAGAATTATTAATTAAGGCAGGTTTTCTTTAGGGAAGAAACATAATTTAATTTCACCCATACGCTTTAAGGCCGAGACTAGGTTTGGTAAGGTGAGATTTATTTAAGGCAGAAACATAATTCAAATCAGTCACCCTTCTTCAAGAAAACAAGCCCATCCGAAACCAAGCAAACCTAGCATGGAGACTTTGATACCTATCTCTCTATGACCTATGCTACCCTTTCTTCTACCATAGCCTTTTCTTAGTCAACTGAACCATTAACCTACACATTTGCTTCTCCTGCCTATTCTAATAGAAGTTTGGTCCATCCGAGACCAATCATACCAAGAAAGGAGGTGCAAGAGTAGTTTCAAGGGAAAGTAGGTGTGAGAGTGTCTAGGGCCACCCATAGGCTTGTTGATTAAGGTTGGTTGTCACTGATGTCAACCCTTGAAGAAAGTTTGGTAGTGAATTATGGAAGCACAAAGGTTTGGGCAATGGACCCAAGGTTGTTTCATGTATAATGGTATCAGTTTTAATATATTTGAATGTAATAATATTCTATATGGATAGTACATGTCATTCCATTTATGGTGGCATGTGGAACATCACATAACTCCTCACGGTTTGAGAGTTATGTAATTACGAAGTTTGAAGACCCTCATATGTTGGATTGAAGCCCCAAAAGATTAAAGAAGTAAAAGAGCATGCAAAGAAGAAATTATTATTTAAATGATAAATTAAAGTGACAAAATCAATAAGGATTATTTAAATAATAAAGTGAAGTGGCAAAATCAAAGAAGATTATTTAAATGATAAAGTGAGGCGACAAAGTCAAGGAGGAATATTTAAATGACAAAGTAATGGAGAAATTTCTAATTATGGAGAATGGTTAACCCTAAAAATGAGGAAAATAGTTTAAGTGACCTCTAAATGGGTTAAGTGACCTAGAAATAGGTTAGGGTTAAGTGACCTAGAAATAGGTAAAGTGACCTAGAAATGGATTAAGTGACCTAGAAGATGGAGAGTATAAATAAGAGGAAAGGCTCTCTCATTTTAAAATCACACTGGAGAGTATTGAATATATATAGGTGACTGAGGTAACCAAAGGATATCTAAGATGGATTTCATAGGGAAGGTGAAGAAAAGAGGGTCGGAATTCAAGGGAGGATAAATTCTTTTGATGATGATTTCTAAGGTATGTTATTTACAGGTCATCTCACCATTTTTACATTAATTTCTTTTCTAGAATAATTCAGACCATGTGATTGATAGGTCATTGAGGAAACATATCCAAGTATCCATGGTAAACAATTCATCTAGTGGGTCGTTGTATTTTTGTAGTTACACTCCATGGAAAATAGGTCATTTGGCTAGTCCTGAAATTAGTCTAACACAGGTGTTTCAGCTAAAAATGTCATAAATTATTCATAACATATCCAAATTTAGTAAGAAAAAATATGTTGGTTAGAGTAAATTATTTAGTATTCTATGTAAAATTTTCAAATCTATTCAATGAATATTTCATGCGGGGCACGCTCTAAAAGGTCTCTCTCTAGAATAAGCCATAATTCAACAAGGTATGTCAATTTTTCTATAACTCATTTTATGAGAGGTTCCAAGTAGTGAAACCTGGAGGAATTGCATAAAACACATTGAAGAACATTGTGTATCAGTTTCATATATTTATTCATTATAGTTACATAGTTAATATTATTTCAATTTAGGGTTGTTGACTAATCCAAAACTAGTCATGTGAGACTAAAGAAAAGTTTGATGAAAATGCTAGTCTCTTGTTGTTAAAGTTAAGTAAGTTTACACGTATGTGATCATATAGACCACGTCTATTATAGAGTTACAATTCATATTTGTATGATAATATTGATGAGGTATTTTGGTTGAGGTACATGTTGGGTACATGGTTGAGACAAGTAGTTGATGAGTTGGCACATACATGAGGTGTATAGTTGATGATGTTGGTACATATTGATGAGTCATAGTTGATGAGTAGTTGAAACCTGATTGGTACAAACTCAGTACATGGTTGGATGCACCTTTTTATGTTACAGGTTGGTGCATGGTTGATGCGCTTGTTTATGGTACAGGTTGATGTACAGGTTGATGCATGGTTGATGCATGGTTCAAGTTTATTGGTACAGATTTATAGTGGTATATCTCACAGTGATAGTGTGAAAGTGGTTACATCATTCTACTTCTACTTTAGGGCGGTTGTATGGGGAAAGGACAGGCAGTTGTAGCCACCTTCCGGTTGTAGCCAGAGAATATAGGGGGTTGTAGCCTCCCTATGGTTGTAGACAGAGAATAGGGGACTTGGAGCTTCCCTCAGGTTGTAGCCTGGGAAACAAGGGGGTTGGAGCCTCCTTCCAGTTGCAACTAAAAAATAAAGGAAGATGATGCTTCCAATGAATATATTTCTTCAAGACATATAAGAAAAAACATTTTGTAGTTTTCTCCCACTTTGGGTTTCCACGTAAAACACTGATGTACTCTGTATGTGTATGATTGTTCATTTGTTCATTGCTTATTTACTATGAAATTATTGGATGATAATGTTGCATTGATATAACACTTGGATTATATGGTTAAAAAGGATTAAATTTCTCTATTACTGATTCACCCCCTCTCTCAATAATCCAACAATTGGTATCCAAGTAGGTACATTCATAAATCAGTTTAACCACTAAAAGGTAGATCATGGAGAGAAACAACCTATATAAAAATGGAATAGCACAGTTCAATGGACACAAGTGTGCATTTTGGAGCATAAGGATGAAAACATATATACATGCGCAGGTATTTGAAATTTGGCAATCAATTATAGATGGATACACAACACCAACAATTCTGCCAACAAATGAAAAAGTAGTGAAACCTGTTCAGAATAATTCCAAAGCCGAAAATGTACTTCTGAATGGTCTTAGTGAAACGATATTCACCAAAGTTTCACATTATAAATCCGTTAAAGATATTTGGGACAAACTTCAAAATATTTAGTAAGGACATTCAAAATTCAAAGCAGTAAAGCTTCAAACTTACAGAGGGAAGTGCAAACAACTTAAGATATAGGAATATGATAATATTCCAGCTTACTTTTTATGAGTTGATGAAACAACAAATGCAGTCATATGATTGGGAGAAGAAATCAAAGAATTTGTAGTTGTTCAGAAAGTACTAAGATCTCTTCCTATGAGATTTGACCCTAAGATATCAACACTAAAAGAAAGATCATATATAAAATCAATAAGAATGGATGAATTACATGGAATCTTCACAACATATGAAATGAGAACTAAACAGGAAAATCTAGATATAAAAGAAGAATCCTTCAAAGATTCCAAAAATTCAAAGCAAAAGGGAAGGAAAAGATATAAACATAGTAGCATCAGTGACATCTCTAAAGATGATGAAGAAGTGGCCAACTTTGTCAAAAAACTGAACAAGAGAACCGATGGTAGGTATAGAGGCAAGATTCCTTTAATTTGTTTTAATTGTGATGGTATTGGTCATTTTACTAACAAAAGTCCTTATAAGAAAAAAAGAAATGATGAAGTTTACTCAAAAGGAAAACAAACATAGAAAGTCAAAAGAAACACAAAAATAGTTTTCAAGAAAAGATTATGCAGCAAACAAGATATCTCATCATCAGATGAAGATGAAGTCAGTGACAGTGAGATGGAAACAATTATATTCATGGAAGTAGAAGACTCTGATAAAGAAGACTCCGAAGAAGAATATGAAGAAGCTGAAGAAGAATATGATGAAGTCGAAGAATAAATCGAAGAGGCATAAGTTGACTACCGAGAGGAATTAATGTGTGCCATAGAAGTTATCAGAAGAGAAAAGAAGAAAAACAAGAAACTATAAGCAACACTATACAAGAAAGAAGTCACTCAAGAACTAGAACAAATGATCACAAATTTGAAGGTTCAAATAGAAAAGGATAAAAGAATTGAAGAAGCACTCAATGAAAATCTAGAAGAAAAAGAGAAGATAATTGAAAATTTGGAAGAAGAGATTGTCACATTAAGAAAGGATATTCAAAAGAAAAATATGAAGAACAACTCAAAAGTTTTAGATGAAATTATCACCAGTCGAAAATCTCATCATGACAAGTCCAAACTTGAAAACAATCAGACAGAAAAATGATCAAGCTCCAAAACAATAGAGAAAGAAACATATCCAAAAAGCTATGTAGAAACAATCAAGGGGGATATGAAGATATACAAGGAATATTACAAGGACACTCCTCCACCGAGAAGATTTAGATTTCAGAATAAAAAACCGACAGATAGGCCTCAGGAAGAAGAAGAATTTATAAGACTACCTCCTTTCACAATATCTTCAACTCCCAGGTATCAAACTATATTTTTTGGTTTATTTTATGCATGTAATAATTTTGGACATAAATCTGTGAATTGCAGATCTAACAACAGGAACACAACAACTTTGAAAATCATACACAAAGAGGTTATCCAAGAAGGCCTAGTGAAACACAGAGAAGAAGTTACAACATGTTTGAATCTTTGAGCACTGAAGTGGAATGTTACAAATGTAACAATTTTGGACACATGGACAAATATTGCAGAATGATAGTGCCTCATAGAGAACTGCAAAAAAATAACAAGAGTCACAGACAAGAACCTCTGAAAAGGACATGGATAAGAAAGTAGGATCAATATAGTAATGAAGAATTCACACTCGCTCTAGAAGATAAGTAGAAGAAACGTGGTTACTATGTTGACAGTGGTTGTTCAAAACACATGACAAGTGGTAGAGACTGGTTTTTTACATTACGAAAGGAAAGATATGGATCAATCTCCTTCGGAAATGATGATTCAAATAAAATCATTGGAAAAGGCACAGTCAGAATTGGGAACAAGAATACCAAGGCAGAAAACGTTCTACTAGTAGAAAATATGAAACATAATCTTCTAAGTGTGAGTCAAATGTGTGACCAATGTCATAAAGTTACTTTCGATTCACAAAAATGCGAGATAAGAAAAGAAGGTTCAGGAAAATTTATTGCTACAACTACGAGAACTTCAAGCAACATATATGTATTAAGTGAAATCGGAAATGAAAAGTTTTTTCTAGGAAAGTAAGATGAATGTTGGCTATGGCACAAAATAATGGGTCACATACATTTTGATAAACTTGTCAAAGTCAGTAGAATAGAAGCAGTCAGAGAAATTCCCTGCATCACAAAACCAACCAACACTTGATACAAGCATTTTCAACAAGGAAAGAAAACAAAAACCAGGTTCAAATAAAATGAATATTCAACGAAAATACCACTATAAACTGTGCATACTGATCTAGTTGGACCAACTACAACAAAGGGGTTAAAAGGTGAGAAATGATTTATGTTATTAGTTGATGATTATACAAGACTAGATGTTGTTTTCTTTCTCAAGAATAAGTTAGAAGATTTTGTAAACTTCAAGATTTACAAAGAAATGGTTGAAAATGAAATGGATTCAAAAATCAAATGCTTGATATTTGATAATGGAGGAGATTTCACTTCAAATGAATTTATGGACTACTATAGAAGTCATGGAATAAAAAGGCAATTCTCCATTGCTAGGACACCTCAACAGAATGGAGTTGTTGAAAGAAAGAACAGGACATTATAGGAAATGGATCGAACAATGCTAATGGATTCGAAATTGACAGATATATTTTGGAAACATGAAGTGCATACAACAGTTCACATTCAAAATAGAGTAATTCTTAGAAACAACACTTACAAAACTCCCTACAATCTATGGAAAGGAAGACCATCAAATGTGAAGAACTTAAGAGTTTTTGGAAGCAAATTCTACATCAAAAGAGAAGATGGAAAAATGGGAAAGTTTGACTCTCATGTGGACAAAAGAGTACTTGTTGGTTACTCAAGTACAAGGAAAGCATACAAGTGTTACAATATGAAATTGAAAAAAGTTGTAGAAATCATCAACGTAAGAATTGATGAAACAGACAGACCATAATCAAAGGAAGAAGAAAATGAATCAATGGAACAACTATTCGAAGAAGAAGCATAAGATGAAAAGGAAGTAGAAGAGAAATATGAAGAGAATCTGATAGAAGATGAAGGGAAAGTTCAACAAGTGCCTCCAAAGACACCTAGAAGACGAGTACATAAGAATCATCCTTTATATCATATTACCAGAAATAATGATGCAGGAGTTGAGACTAGAAGAAGAATCCATTCACGAGAACAAACACACCGAGCACTCACATCTACAATTAAACCAAACTGTTTTGAAGAGGCTAGGAAGGATGAATTTTAGAGCAAGGCCATGGATGAAGAATTGGATCATATAGAGAAAAATGACACTTGGGAATTGGTTCCAAGACCAAAGGATACAAATGTGATCGACACAAAGTGGGTATACAAGAATAAATTGAACGAAGATGGACAAGTTACAAGGAACAAATCTAGATTGATATGTAAAGGATATGCACAAGTTGCAGGAATTGAAGAGACATTTTCCCCAGTTGCCAGAATGGAAGAAATCCGATTTATTTTAGCTTATGCATGATCCAAAAATATTAAAGTGTATCAGATGGATGTAAAATCATCTTTTCTGAATGGGGAACTTGAAGAAGAAGTCTACATTGAAAAACCAGAAGGATTTCATTTGTCAGATAATGTAGACTATGTGTGCAAACTAAAGAAGGCCTTGTATGGTATAAAACAGGCACCTAGAGTATGGTACTCTAGACTGGATAAATATCTACAACAAGAAGGGTTCAAAAAAGGAAGTGCAGACAATAACCTCTACATCAAGGTAAGTCAAGGTAATATTTTATTAATTGAAGTTTATGTTGATGATATTACTTTTGGTAGTGATGATGACAGGTTAAGCCAGAAATTTGCAAAGGATATGCAGAATGAATTTTAAATGTCATTACTTGGAGAACTATCCTTCTTTATGGGACTTTAGATACGTCAAAGAAACCAAGGAATTTTTATTTCTC
The DNA here is from genome assembly GCA_009831015.1 of Picea engelmannii. Taxonomy (NCBI): domain Eukaryota; kingdom Viridiplantae; phylum Streptophyta; class Pinopsida; order Pinales; family Pinaceae; genus Picea; species Picea engelmannii. Next base: position 2,054,108 of record ML776548.1, read on the forward strand.
AAACCAAGTATATTAGAGAAATGATAAAGAGGTTAGGAATGGAAGATTGAAAACCAATTATCACTCCCATGCAAACCAATTGCAAGTTAAGAAAAGATGATGATTCAAAGTCTACAGAGCATAGGAAATATAGGTCAATGATTAAGATCCTACCATATGTGACCACATCCAGACCAGATGTAATGCAGGCAGTTAGATAGGTGGCACAATTTCAAGAAGCACCAAAGGAATCGCATGTATTAGTAGTGAAGAGAATTTTCAGATATCTCAAAGGAACATAAGATTTTGAATTATGGTATCCAAAAGGAAAGGATATATATTTTATTACCTATATAGATGCATATTGGGAAGGTTGTATTGATGACCGACGAAGCACCAGTGGAGCAATGTTCTACTTGGGTGAATGTTTAGTATCATGGCTAAGGAAAAAACAATCATCAATATCTCTATTGACAGCCGAGGCAGAGTATATTGCAACAACATGTTGTACATAGGTTCTTTGTATGAAACAAACTTTGATAGATATAAAGGTTGAGTTTGATGAGCCCATTCCAATCTATTGTGATAATACAAGAGCCATCAGTATCTCAAAGAACTCAGTAATGCACTCCAAGACGAAGCACATTCCAATTAAGTATCACTTTCTATGGGAACAGGTTGCAGAAAATAACATCAGAGTTGAGTATGTCAGCAGAAAATAATAAGTGGCAGACATATTTAGAAAACCACTTCCCTGGGAATCCTTTGAGTATCTCTGCCAAAGACTCAGAGTTATTTCTACTCCAAAATGAATTCTTTTGAATGCTTATCTTATATGTCTTAGATGTACATGATGAAGCACCATAAAGAGGATAGTTTAGTAAGGGGGAGCAACCCCAGATGGAAAGATACCTTTGCCATTGATGAAAAAGTGGGAGAGATTCATCAGATGCAGAGGATAGAGGCATGGTTCTAGGGGGAGCAATGGTCATAGAGATGTAGAGGACATAGGCATGTTTACAGGGGGAGCATGAGTGATATTCAATATTGCAACAGAGTGTTGTCATAAATTCCAAAGGGGGAGATTATTGATTAAGGTTGGTTTTCATTGATGTCAACCCTTGAAAAAAGTCTGGTAGTGAATTCTGGTACCACAAAGGTTTGGGTAATGGAACCAAGGTTGTTTTATGTATAATGGTATAAGTTTTAATATGTTTGAAGGTAATACTATTCTATATGGATAGTACATGTCATTCCATTTTTGGTGATATGTGTAACATCACATAGCTCCTCATGGTTTGAGAGTTATGGCCCTACGAAGTTGGAGGACCCTGATATGTTGGCTTGAATCCACAAAAGGTCAAAGAAGTCAAATATCTTGCAGAGAAGAAATTATTATTTAAAGGATAAAGTAAAGTTACAAATTCCAAAAGGATTATTTAAATAATAAAGTGAAGTGACAAAATCAAAGAAGATTATTTAAATGATTAAGTGAGGTGACAAAGTCAATGAGTAATATTTAAATGATAAAGTAATGGAGAAATTTCTAATTATGGAAAGTGGTTAACCCTAAAAATGAGGAAAATAGGCTAAGTGACCTATAAATGGGTTACGTGACTTAGAAGATGGAGAGTATAAATAAGAGGCAAGTCTCTCTCATTTAAAAATCACACTTGAGAATATTGAATATCTACAAGTGACTGTGATAACCAAAGGATATCTAAGATGAATTTTAGAGGAAGGTGAAGAAAAGAGGGTCGGAATTGAAGGGAGGATAAATTATTTTGATGATGCTTTCTAAGGTATGTTATTTCCAGGTCATCTCACCATTTTCGCAATAACCTTTTTTCTAGAATGATTTAGACCATCATATTGATAGGCCATTGAGAAAACACATCCAAGTATCTGTGGTAACAAATTCAGCTTGTGGTTCATTGCATTTTTGTAGTTACACTCCATGGAAAATAGGGTTTGTGGGTAGTCCTCAAAACTAGTCTAAAAGAAGTGTTTCAGGTAAAAACATCATAACTTATTCATAAAAGATCCAAATTTAATAATAAGAAATGTTATGGTTAGAGTAAATATTTTTTTATGTGGTGTAATATTTTAAGATCGATTCAAAAAATATTTTGTGGGGGGCATGCTCTAGAAGGTTGCTCTCTAGAATAAGCCAGAATTCGGCAAGGTATGCCATTTTTTCTATAACTCCTTTTATGAGAGGTTGCAAGTAGTGAAACCTAGATAAATTGCATAAAACAAACTGAAGAACATTTTGTATCAGTTTAAGATATTTATTCATTACAGGTACATAGTTATGATTATTTCAAGTTAGGATTGTTGACTAATCCAAAACTAGTCATGTGAGACTAAAGAAAAGTTTGACGAAAATGATAGTATCTTGTTGTTAAATTTAAGGAAGGTTTGTAGGTATGTTATCATATACACCAGTTCTATTACAAAGTTACAATTCATATTTGGATGATCATATTGATGAGGGATTTTGGTTAAGGTACATGTTGGGTACATGGTTGAGACAAGTAGTTGATTAGTTGGCACATACATGAGGTGTATAGTTGATGATGTTGGTACATATTGATGAGTCATAGTTGATGAGTAGTTGACACATGATTGGTACATACTTGGTACATGTTTAGATGCACTTGTTTATGGTACAAGTTGATTACAAATTGTTTGGTATAGGTTGGTGCATGGTTGATGCACTTGTTTATGGTACAGGTTGATTACAAGTTGATGTATAGGTTCATGCATGGTTGATGCATGGTTGAGGTTTATTGGTACAGGTTTACAGCAGTGTATCTTACATTGATAGTGTGACAGTGGCTCCATCATTCTACTTCTACTTCAGGGCGGTTAGATGGGGCAAGGACAAGTGGTTGTAGCCACCTTCTGGTTGTAGCCGAAGAACATAGGGGGTTGTAGAATCCTTCTGATTGTAGCCATAGAATAGGGGAGTTGTATCTTTCCTCAGGTTGTAGTCTACGAAACAAAGGGGTTGAAGCCTCCTTCTAGTTGCAGCTGGAAAACAAACGAAGTTGGTGCTTCCAATGAATGTAATTCTTCAAGACATATAAGAAAAAGAATTTTGTGGTTTTCTCCCACTTTGGGTTTCCACGTAAAACACTGGTGTACTTTGTATGTGTATGATTTTTCATTTGTTCATTTCTTATTTACTTTGCATTTATTGGATAATAATGATACATTAATATAACACTTGGATTATATAGTTAAAAAGGATTAAATTGCTCTTTTATTGATTCACCTCCCCTCTCAGTAATCCAACAACGCTTTGAGGCGACAGTCCTTTGTAAGGAGGGATTTCTTTAAGGCAATACTATTGAGGGAAAATATGCACAAGAGGGATATTTGATACCAAGGGAAAGGAGTGAAAGATCAGACTGAGAAAGGAGGCTCGATACTGTCGAGGGAAAGGAGGTCTAAGACTCTGGGAAATAATGGTGAGTATAACCTTTGGACACTCAAATTTTACATGTATTTGATAATTAATAAAAGGGAGCCATGTGTTGAGGAAAAGATATTAAATGATCTTACTCAAGCATTTTCAAATTCTTATTGGATAAAGAAGAATAGTCGGGAATGTCACCCTATGTTTATATCCATCAAAATTAATATCCTAACTCACAAGTATTGATTACAAGTGATTAGGCTAGTGGTTTTATAAATAAAATCTTGTTGGAAAATTCAATATTTATATGATTTTATGAATATAAGAGTTTCTCAAATAAATGTAGAGACAGAAGAAAAGACACCAAGATGATAATCAAGATAGATGAGAAATAAAGAAATCATTTATTTCATTCCAATTAACCAAAGATTCATTCTCTTTACAAAATTTCATGAAGAAGTTTTTGACCAAAGTCAAACTTAGACATCCCCGATGGAACATACAAAAGGACCTCTGACAGAAAATTGAAAAACTGAACTCTAAAAGCTAGATAAACTTTCCATAGATTGTTGCCCATTAGACTCTACACAATAGCCTTTGTTAGTCATGAAAACTAATTTAAAAATAGACAAGTCTACACAGACCATAAAAGATAAATCAACACCTCTGAAAAACAAGTGTCTGAATGAAGCAATTCAACCCTGAATCTTGTTGTCTACAATAAGACCCTGCTATCATAAAAAATAATCAGGCTTTTGATAAATTAAGAAATGAATGAAAACTGAACTATCTCAACATAAACTCAAAGAGAAAACCTTAGTATGCTTCTCCTTCTATCCTCTTGTTCCTCCCTTTCCTTTTAATTTTAAGCAATTAGAATTGGTTGAAGTAGTTGAACTATCTCATTAGTTAAGTTAACTAAAGAACTCAACCAACTTTTTAGTTAGGGGGAAAAGTAATAAATCATAATAATGGTTATAAATAAATAATAACTAGTAGGTGGGACCCCTTGTGACTCCCATTTATCTCTTAACAATCATAGCATAACTAGTTAATTAAGAAAAAAAAACCTCCTTATGACTCCCATCATCACATTCACATTTGAAAATTTATCTCATTGATATTTGAAATCAATTTCAAAAATATATTACTCATATATCCCAAGAAAACATGTTGTCCAAAACTTCTGAAGTCAACTGTCATAATAAATAAATAAAATAAAACTCAAAAACCATATTTTCCACTCTTAGATCAAATCTTTCCTTGGTTGTTGTTGTCACCCTTGGATTTTTCTGAAATTTCCTTTGGTTACACTGAGCCTTTAGGCCTAATATCATTGATCACATGAGAACAATCATCCCTCAAATGCATCCAGGAGGACACAGATTTATCAGAGCCATTGGAGGGTGAGGAAGGGGAAACAATGGATTTTCCTGTGTCGGGAGCATGGTGGGCCTTGATTTTCAATATTTTGCTAGAATGGGAGTATTTCACTGATGAGTGGGTAGGGGTTTCCTGGACAATCTGATTATTAGGTAGGGGATCAGGTAAAGAGAAATTGGGCCAGCCACGATGTTGGGAGACTGTCAGTTGGGAAATCTCTTGCCATCTATTGTTTTCGAGAACCTCGGGTTGCAATGATACATGAGGGGGTATGGGAATACCAGGGGCTTTTGGAACTTGGAAGGGGGTCCTTTCAGGCCTCGGTTGGACCACTTCTTTCCCAATCCAATTGAAAAACCAACCTGAAATATCTGGCCTAACTCTTGCGAGTCAACATCAAAGTGTATGGAGAATCTTGGCCTTCTTGTGTCTATGTTGCAATTACCTCTCCCCTGGTATCCTCTTCCATGGATGCCTTAACTGAAAAATCTCATTCTTGCATGTATGATTGATTAGCAAATAGTTCCTTTACAACCATACATGAAACTCCTTAAAAATATGAAATAGACTTTGGCTCATCAACATATCAGACTCACACAATCCAATCCATGCAAATTGTTTAATTGTTGTCAATGAGAAGGGAGTGAACAAAATACCCTGGGATATGGGAGGGGTTTGTATTGAGAAAAAAAAAATGATAAAATGAGGGGGAAAGGAATCATGGTTATTGTTCAAACACAACAAACAATCAACTATAACACAAACTAAAAAGCATGTCACTGCAATCCATTTAAGAAACTGTGATTTCAAACAGTTATCATACAAAATTTCTCTTAATCTTAATTACATTTTAATAATAGGGAATGAAAAATGAACATGGGAAGGTGAGGGGATTGTAATTATAAAAATGTGAGAAAATGGTACGGAGGAGAGCAGATATTGTTAATAAAATTAATTAAGTAATCCATAACCATTCCATATCAAACACAAAAGATCCAACACCAACCAAATAATCATTGTGCTCAATTTAACAATCACTATGTATAACTCAATCAATTTTGTGTATTACTTGCTCACTGTTCGAAATTAGATCATTAACATCATGTCATCAAAACAAGACAATATGCCTTCCACAACAACCTGTAAGAGTTTTGTTTCTCCCCAATTGTGCCAGCTAATATTTAAAACAACTTCTAAATGAACACACAATCACTTGTTCCAATATGTTCCATCAAAACATCAGCCACTTTGCATGAATCATTTCTTCAAATCAAACACAAACACTAAAATCACACCTGATTCCATTCCTAAAGTTCATTTAACAATTAATTTGTAATGGGAACATATTGTCATAGAAACTATGCCTATCTCTACTACAATGCATGATATTCATCAACGCATGTAACGAACAACCAAATACAACCATCAATATTTAAATTGAAAATATATTGACTTTCCATTTAATCACATAGGAAACAATCACCATTTCAACAAAAACTATGTTGTGGAATATACAGACCATTCGACAAAACGCAAGAGCATTTATATGAATGCACATGCCTAGTTACTCTGAATCCAAAACATCCACAATGTTGGGCTATCAGTCCAATACAATGAGGCAACAATAGTATGTCTGATTTCTCCTCACAAATCAATCAAATTGCAACAAAACCATATTGTTTAAAAAACCGTCACCATCTTTGATGGCGCAATCAAATAATATCTATAGCATATATAGTGGATGGCCATGCCATAATTACCACGACTGCAATACTCCGCTTTGTCAATTTAAAACACATAGTCACAACAACCATTAACTCAACATAACATGTGGTAGGAAGCCCACACAAACCAATGCATCACGTAGGAAGCATCATTGTGACTTAATCAATTATAACTAATGTTGGGTTAACAATTCAAATGTCATAATAACCAATGCAGTGACTAAATACCAAAAAAAACACCACTATCAACATAATCCATGGGGATGAGATAGTGATTGATACTTTCGATAATACACCAACAACTCATAAAAATCAACAACATACCTGATAGGACATAATGGTTCCCTCTATCAAAAATCAATCTTGAGAAATCAAGGGTTTTCTCTAAGGACCAACACAGGGAGACTAGAGTTGACCGCCAACATGGGGCGAGAAACTCCAAGACCAATGGTGCACACACAGGGTATACCACCAATAAATTTGCAGACAGGGTGAAAATTCTTGTGATAGGAGAGACTATGAACATAGGAGAAAAGGCTTCATTTGGTCCTGTAGCAACACTTAGAAAATGCAAGGTATAACCCTCATGGTTTTCTGAATCAAACGAAGAATGTTGAGATAAAACAGAGCCGAGAAATATAAATCGACCTTAAGCAAGTCTTTTGGCATAATAGCCATCATAACCCACTGTGAAAACATCAGTAACATGAACGAACCCTCACCCAATTGAAACGATAACAGTGACACCAAGTGTTTCAAACCCAACAAACCCCATAACAACAAATGACTGGGTATGGTGATAAGAACCGTGGAGACACCCAACCAATCTGGACCGAATGAAAACCCTTCAACCAAGACCAAGAAGGTTGATAGAGAGCCTTCATGGCTTCTAACACTCAGAATGATCAATGAAACTATGACTTCAAACATTATTGCAATGAAAACAATACCAACCATTCATTTCAAAAAAATATCACAATTTTATACAGCTTCCAAAATTAAGGAAAGAATAGACCCATACATCACCGATCCAATATCTATTTCATAACCAGAGCGGGTTCATGGATGGCGAAAAGACATACCTGTAACCATGGAAACCTTAAAAACATGAGCTTGGCCAAGCAGTTCTTACTCTGCTTGAAAATAAGAGCTTAACCACAACGAGCACAATTGAACAATAGCCAGGGTGATGACCAGTGGGAGAGGTATTGAGTGACATGCAGTAAATGCATGTCTCCTCCAACCTCCATTCATTCAATTCCTTAGTACACGCCAACCCACTAATCCATTAATTCATTCAATTAAACCATGCATCAAAACCAACATCCACTAATTTCCAAGAGCGCCACCCTATGCCACATTAACCACTTTCAACCATACTATAGTGCATATCAGATGTATTTCCATATAACTCAAATAAATTGTATAGCCACTAACTTAGTTAGCTAGGACTAGAAACAATCCATTTAAACTTCAAAATGCATAGTGCAACATCATATAGCATAGCAATATAGTTCCTTTCTTTTGGATTTTATTCATATTTCTTTTTATCTCTTTTCAACTTCTCTTTTGTGTTGTTACTAACATGTCTCTTGTGCAGGTGTCATAGTAATGAATCCAAGAACAAATAACAAAGGTAACGATGGATAATCATAGGTCATCATAATCATGAAATTAGAGCTTAGAGCAATAGAAAAAAAACATAACATGCCTTACCCATCATTCACTTGTTGCAATTAGAACCAACACATAACAGGCCTTATTCATTGCCAATAAAACCAAGATTTCATCAATCACGTAGAACCATGTAAGAAGTGTCGAACAACAACATAAAAATGAAATAAGAATTATATCTGATTTCCTAATCTACAAGGGGGTCCCAACTACTAGTATTATATATCTTGCTAGCTTATAATAATAGGCTTTAGCAATACTTTGCGGTCAAAATCCTCGTTGTGATTTTAATCGTCAACAAATTGGAGAATCCATGGGGAAATTTGTTTTCAACATATTAGAACTCATAACTCATGATTTCGCAGTCCAACAAATATAACTAGGAATATTATGCAACAGGGGGAAGTGAGCAGTTTTAATGGGAAAATGACCAAGAAATCGAGAATAACTCATGGAAAGTGTTAAGTATAAGGGGTTTTACCACTCTGTGCATAATTTTTCAACTGGGATCGACTCTTAACTTCAAGGAGAAAATTTATGGACTTTCTCTCTTAAATTCTCAAATGGATGAAGAAAAGGAAAGAAAAAGTGGGATATAATCCAAAGAAAAAAAAATTTACACAATAGGGTGGAAGCAAATAACAATTTCAAGTGTGGTTTTTAGGGGAAACATCGTGACAGTTGTGTAAGCTTGATTTCTATTGACCAACACATATTACAGGAGTGACACTATGGCAAAACTAATCCAACGTCTTATTTTGGCCAAATTAACTAAAAGGTGGTAAGCACAAAATCATGACAGAAGTAAAAATGCAAAAATTAAAACACCAAAAATAAAATGACTGAATGTAAAAGTAGTAGGAAATTTTTTAAAATAGAAAGAAAAAGTCAAACTGCTATAAAAGCAGAAGATAAAATTGTGCAAAATTGAAAGAAGAGGTAAGTTACTAGTATATAGAAAATCCAAGTAGCATTAGCATTTTTCACGTTGGTCCCACGTAATGTTTCAAGTGAGAACAGTTAGTACTATTGGAAAAAAATTCCTCTTGTAAATCCTTTAGAATGCAAGAGTTTGTATCCAAGACAACGAAAATTTTGAATGGGCTTAGAAATAACACTTGGAACTCTGAGGTAATAATCAGCCCTTTAACGTGTACAATCAAATCATAAAGATATATATGGATACTTATCAATTCATCAAGAGTTGTTTGTATAGGTATTTTAAAAGAGGTATTTGCATCAGGTAAGCCATAAATAAGGAATTTATAAGTCATGGTACCCCAATTAGTGGTAAGAGTGGTTTTGTGAGAATATTCCCTTTTTCCCTTGATTTTACAGTAACCCAAAAAATTGTCAACTAAGGGACTCATCTATAAACTTACAGCCTACTACAGAATCATTTCCATATTAAGAGGAGGAAAATCATTTCTCATAATAACTTAATTGAAAGTGAGAAAATTAATGCAGGTTCCAATATGATCAGTGGTCTTTGAAACAAGTACCCAATTTGAAAATTATTCAGGGTAGAATGGAAAAGTGATCCCAGTCCTTAAGAAATTTCCCAACTCCCTTTGAAAAGTTTCCTTAAATGCATAGTTAATAGGTCTTAGTTTCTGCCTAATTGGTTTCATGCCTTCCTTAATGGGGATGGCATGTTGTATAATACCAAGATTGAAACCACAAAGACCCTCATAAGACCAAGAAAAAACATCTTGAAATCTACCAAGTAGCTTGGGCAACTTCATTTCTTCTTTATCAGAACACTGGACACTTATTTTAACATTCCTTGAATATTTGAGTGCCCCAGTTTTCAAGGAGATAGTTTCACCTACCTTCCTTCTTGACTCCTCTTATTTCTATTTCTCTTTATTTCCTGCATCACTCAATGAAAATGAACTCTCTAGAGGAGTCGGGCCCTTAAGAACCTTGTTGTCTTTCATGGATATAATTCCTTTAGGCTTAATAGGTTCATTTTGATTGAAAGCACAAACTCTCTCATTGTTAGGGAAAATCTACCAAGATTACATAATGTCAATGACATGCGGATGATATAGAGATCAAAAAGTACAATCAGGTCTATGAGGAAAAATTTGTCAATTAGGAGAGGCTGCAAAAACCGCTAACCGATCAACCATTGAATTCAATGCCCTCCTAACATGAGTGATGTTGAAAGATAATATCTTCGAGATAAGTGCCCAGACAATTTGGGTGTATATTTTTATCAACTTGTTGCTAGGAGAGTAAATTTTACGTACAAGGTTTACAAAAAGATCGGAATCCCCAAAACTGAAAGGTGACTACAACCAATATTTTAGGCGTTCTCAATGCCCAATAACAAAGATTTGAATTTAGTGACATTGTTTGTGCAAGCAAATTCCAACCTATAAGAAAAGTTATGGATTTTTCCTACAGGAGAAATCAAGATAATTCCATCTATGTTACCTTCATTAGAGCATGAACCATCAAAGTGCATGTGCCACATACCATCATCTAAATCAATTTGTTACAAGGAAATGTTATTCTCCTCAACAAAGATGGAATACACTCCTAGGTATTCTTTGATATAGTTTACATTAGGTTGTGGGACACTCTCTATGTAAGGTGAAATCCTTCCCTCTCTAAGGACTATAATGTTTTTACCATTTTGAGGAATGGATAAATGTGTTCTGTTGAGTGAGAGGTATCCACCCGTTAAATCTTGCCAATCTCTTCCCAAGATAATTGAGTAATTACTTATTGGCATGTCAATTACCTGAATGCTGAGGGTTGTCCTTATTTTAGGATGTGCACACAAGACTAAGGTAACATCTTTATTCTCACCTATGGTCATTTTTTGTAGGCTATTATAGGAGATAATTCTTCTATTGTTTTCATTTGTACAAGACAAGCCTATCTCTTCAATAATAATCTTTGACATCACACTTGGGCCCTAACTACCATCAATGAGGAAACAATGGGAAATATTATCCATAATCTTTACAAAAATATAAAAAGGGGGATTTTTTACAGGGTATCTAAATTTATGTACACCTACTTTATTTATAGATGAATCCTCTTCATTTACCTCTTCAGAGAGGTTGGATACAATGGAAGCTATTCCTTCCATGAATTGTGTCAGATGCATCTGTTGTTCAGGGATGACAACCATTTCCAAAAGGGTTTCATCTTCTTTGATGTTGGACAACTGATTCAAGATATTTTTGTTGGAAGAGGGAAGAGGGGAAGTTGTTCCTTGACTATTAGGAACCTTAGGAACCTGAACAGTAGCAGCGGGTGAGGATGAGCTTGGGATAGAATAATTACGGGGAGGATCAAATTTTCCCTTGGGAGCATAGGCTTTGTTCCTAGTATTGATAATCATGACATCTTTTGGCTCTGCAAAATCTAAGAAAGAGGTAGTAGTTTCTGGTCTTTAACTAAATATCTTATCTCTATCACTCTTCCTTACTTCACATGTAGCTTCCTCATGGTGTTCCTTGCAGAATTTATACCAACTTCAGGGAAAGATAGCTTCAGGCTGAAAATTATTTTCAATTGGGTTTCTAAAGGGAGGTGCAGAAGAGGATGAAACTTCAGGGGTGAGAGGTGAGACACTCCACCTCCACTCGAATTATATCATGCAATTATTCATGTCCTTTAGTAGCTCTAGGAGGGTGTACATGTATGTCTATTTAATCAATTCTCCGTGAGGAAGACCTTTTCTTTCAAGTTGTTCTTCATACTCTAAAAAAGCATGCAAAGTGGAACCAAGATTATCAATGGATTTTTCCTTAATCCTATGATGGTAGAGGGAAGGTAATGAATTGTATTAAGGAATGAAAGTGGCTTGGTTATGAGTTCGAATGAGTTTAGGGATATGATTGTATAACTTAGTGAAACGTAAGTTGAAGGACTTGATGGTTTCACCATCCTTATAGGTGATGTTATTGTATTCCCATAACTTCTTAGCTGGGCTTTTAGATTTCCCATAAGAAGATATGAACTAGTATATTAACTCCTCCCAAGCAGACAAAATATTAGGAGGAAGGTCAAAGAAATTGGCCACAACCTTTCCTTCCAAGGAATTGACGAATAAGCGCATGAAAGTATCACTATCACTGTCTCCTATTTTGTGACAAGCATTAGAAAATTCCACCAGGTGTTCATTTGTAGTGACAGTGTTATTTCCTGAAAACCCAGGAAGAATTTCATTGAATTTAAGAAGTGGAAGAGTAGCAGGTTCTAGGTTAAGAGGAGAGGACACATGCCATAGTGTGGTTATGGCTTCTTCTTCAAACTGGAAAAGCCCATATTTTTTTATGACTTTGGTGGGATTTTTGGTAGATTGGATAGGGATATGCTGGCTATATAAGCTACCAATCACTAATGAAGATGAAGACTGAGAAGATGAAGTGATTCTAGTGCCACTAGAGCCACCACTAGATGTCATCCTGTGGATGATAGGTGAAGGATAAAAAGTCGCACTTGAAGAATCAGACAAAATTCTCCTTAGAGCACATTGTTGGGTAGATAACACAATGTTCCTTCTTCCTATTTAAACAATATGATTAATTTCGGGTGATAGGACTCTTCTTCTTCTAGAAACACGAGAGTTTAAGGACATGAAAGAAAGGACAAAAATAAAGGAACAAGAAGGTTACTTCTTATTTTTAGGTTGTGTACATCTATCTTCCAAATGTTCTTGGGCACTAATATCTCGCAAAAATGTTTCTAATGAATGATTAAGCTCAGCACGAGTATTGGCAGTGTCTAAAATGGTGTTAAACAGGTTCAAAGTAATGTTGGTATGATCTTGAAGACCTGACTCAATATTGGACTGCCTTGCAACATGCATAGTCATTAAGAAATAAAACAATGAAAGAATCGATATCAGAAAAATATATGTATTCGATGATAATAGAGTATAAAAATTAACCAGAGAGATATTGAATATCTCCCCAATATGGTCGTGAATTAAATTTTGAGGAAAAGATATGAAATGATCTTACTCAAGCATTGTTGGCACAGGGGCAGACCTACGGTTCAATGCTACAACAACGCACCAACAAAACCCTAACTACCGTCCCTTTTGGAAACACCTGTGAAGCAAATGAAGTCTCACCCGAGGTAGAGGCAGGGGTGGTTGCAAGACTCCGGTGTCTACAAACTTAGCCGGGACACAGATCTGTGATTATAACACTTATCAATCACCTAGCATAGATTATTCATCAATATCCAACACTTATGATACTTCACAGATAGCACAGAGCATTGCAATATGTACTTAGATATAAGATAATTCAACACTTAGCCACAACAAGATAGATTAGATTTGGTAGATCAAGCACTAAACATACCATATCTAACATTCATTCATATCTCAGAAGCACAAAGCATAAATAGATCTATCTAAACACGTCAAAGCACTTAGCAAAGGAAGAGACAAGCACATCATTTCAAGGCACATAGCACAACAAACATATTTACCATGGTTCACCCCCACCCTAGGGCTACATCCACAAAGTCTTCTTCTTTATTAGCTTCCTTTAATCAGGTTCTAGCACAGAGTCATCTAAATCCCTCTTCACATAGGACAAAATATCTGTGCATCTCACTAGATCCTTCTTCCTTGCACTATAGCACAAAGCCTTCTATAGTCTCTCATAGGGACTTGCACTCATCTCTGAAAGTCTTACACAAAATGCACAAAGCCTTGATCACATAGACTTAACCCTTGGCACTTACCTTACATCACATAGATATATCATCCACTACTCCTCTATATGGCATATATATATATATATATATATATATATATATATATATATATATATATATATATATATATATATATATATATATATATATATATATAATAGGCCTAAACATGGGTAAACCCATTGGCCGACATCCCAATCCCATTACATTATCCCCAAAAACACAAAAAGGACCCAAAAAGGGGTCTAGCTTCAACAATTTCCGCTTCGTGTTGTGCTCCATCTTTGACAAGCTGTCAAAGTCCTAAAAACGGTCAAATATGACCAAGTGTTCCTCAAAACTTGGTCAGGGCCAACAGGCCCCCAACACTCACCTGTCACTTGTCCCGACTCACTCAGGTCTGGGTAAGTTTGCCTCAAAGGTATCAAGCTTAGCTCGAGCTACTTCGACTTGTCTCTGTGCTATTGATTCTTTCTCAGCGAATTCTTGAACAACCACTTCGCTGAAAGGTCCTTTCAGTTGTTGCTCGACTGTAACAACTACTTTTTCTAGTAGTCTTCCTTGGCCTTCAATTTCTTCAAACAATAGGTAGGCCACCTCCTGACTTGAATGGATTTTTTGGGTGACTTCCATCACTCTATTCTATGTGGTAAGAATGAGTTGTTGGGTATTTCACTATTCCTAGGATATCTTCATCCTCTCAATGGGTGACAGGAGCTTGAGTTGTGCCTGTACTGTATCTGTGTGTTGCTTTGCTTCCTGGAGTTGAGACTACAATTTATTCAACTCTGGGTCTTCAGATAGTTGTTCATATATCTATGCGCTTCTACTAATTAGTTGTTTACATTCAGTAGAAAGTGTTTTAATCCTCTCAACTGATATCAGAGCATTCAATTCTCGTTGGTATTGCACTTCTTTCGGATTCTATGGTATGGCATGGAGCTCTAATTCCATGACCCTTTGTTTAAGTTGTTGAATAACTTCAACCAACTTCATCACTTGGAGCTCTATGGGCTCTTTGGCCTTCTTCCCCAAGCCAATCATAGAGTGAAATTATCTATTGACTGCTTCTTCAATTCTTATCTTCTTTGCGAGCAACTTCTCTTTCTCTTTTTGGATCGTTGCTCTATCTTCTTCAAATTTTTCTTGGAGAGCATTCTTCTCTTGCTGTGCGGCTTGACGTTGTTCAATAATTTCCTCCTATTATTTCTTTACGGCCTGGGTGGCCTACGCTTTTTATTCCTGATCATGTCGAAGGCATACTTCGACTACATCAACAATCTTGCAGAGTTGAACTGTTTCATCTCCCACTTCTGTTGTTCCTTCTGGTAGAGGTGCAATAGAGATTGCTTGGCTAGAATAGAGTTCTTGTTGTACTCCTTGGAGCATGATCTTGATTTGTCTATACATGTGTTCCTACTTCGCCTCCTACTTCTCTATGATTTCCTTTGAAGCATCATTGACCACTGCAACAATGAAATCAAAGTCATCTAATGTGAGGGCAGTTCGCATCTTGGTTACAGGGGTTCTTGGTTTCTTTCTAGAGGAAGATTTTAGAGGTGAGACCTTCCTTTTCTTTGATGAGTCTTCTTCATCCCTAGGCGGTGGTACTTTGACTTTCTGATTTTCTGTACCTTCTTCATCATCACCTTATTCATATGGTGTAATGGAAGTCATCCTTATAGATAGGCTATCAACATCCTGGACTTATTCAATCTTCTTCCTCATTTTTGCTTTCTTTGTCTTACTGGGCCTAGGTGTATCCTACGTAGTTCTGGGGCTATCGATGTCAGACATTTCAGTGAAGTCTGTTGAAACAAGGAGGTTGATCGACCATTCCTTGGTAATATCTTCCAGATCTTCTTCTATCATCTTATAATAAGACTGAAGTTGTTCCTAGTGCTCATCAATGCATGGGGTTAGGTATATAAAGTGGTGGTCCATGCTGAACTTTATCAGAGGTCAGAATCTCTGTAAAGTGTCTAGGGTTATGTGAGGTTCACTCCTTATGGTTTCTTTCAATTGGTTATAGTACACATGGAAAACGACATTCAATTTCCATTGCTTGCTCATGTCGTTTGAGTACCATAATGTACTGAACTTCACGGCTAGTGTCTCGAAGGGATCAAGGTCCAGGAAGTTTGCACCTTCCTATAGCTCCCATGCAACAAAAGAGATTAGTATCGGGAGCCAGCTAAAATGGAATTCATGCCCCTGATCCTGATCTTCTATGTAGTCAATCTCCAGTTGATTCACCAGGTACTTCACCCAGTTCATCAGTAATCCCTTTGCGCACTTTCCTGCGAGGTCAACTATAAGGCCAAATACTTGGGTTGGTCTATTCTTGCATACCAACTTCCCTATGATCAGTTGGCATGCAAGGCACATTGTGCCACTTTCAATAGAAACTACCTTGTATCCTCTTGCGCCTTTCTCAACATCGCCATAGGCTTCTTTGATCTTTTGTGCAAGAGTGTGTTCTGTGGTATTTCTAGGATAGTACTCATGGGGATCAAGGCCCTGCATGCTAATCTTGGTGATCCTATTGATCAGCGCTAGATCAACAATTGTGCGATGATCTAACTATAGGTATCCTCTATGGTAACTTTCTATCAACAATTTTACACAAGCATTCACCTCCTGGTGTCTGCCGAAGTGTGGTATTTTCATAACATTGAGCAAAGTAGACTGCACGAGGTTCATCGTTCATTGTTGTGGGATGAGCTTCAAATTATTTCCCTTAGTTCTCATCAAGTACTTATACGGGGTGAGCATGATGTAATATTTAAGGTCCCCCAGGTTGAAGTCACAAAACTTCAATGATGTAACCTTGTCTTGATCTGCGCAGTAGGTGCGTACTCCTTTCAGTAGATATGCAGTGACTAGGGTGTATTCAAAGTCTCTAGGGACACTGTCCCTATTAATATCACCGCTCAAAGAGGGTATGTAATATGATAAGATGGATGGCACTAACTTCACGTTGGCTATGTCATCCTTATGCTTGGTTCTTCTCTCTACACTGGCTCGAGATGTTCCTACTCAAGCAGTCAACGGGGAGGCTTTCACTCCTCCTGTCGATGATTCTTGGACTCCGATGGACATTCTTATTTCTAACATGAATCTCTCAGTCATTAAATCAAGAAGGACCTCTGTGATGGATTCCTCAAGTTCGGTGAGCTCGTCGGATATACGCACTTGGGAAAGATAATCGAGGTCACAATGATCTCAAAATACTGCACTAGGATGAACAATCTTCTTGCAATGATCACTCTAGATAATCACTAGTTCTGTAGGATTCGATTTTTCAGTTGGAAAAACTGTTCTTCGAGCACGGTGCGATGAGATAAATAGGAAATTCATCAACATTCTGTGTGCAATGAGTATGAAGCTTCCATGAATGTTGATCCATCCATTATGGTGTGGTCCAATGGTCTGGTGGTGATCTTTTAATGCTTTCTTGTCCATTCGAGGTGGAATTCGAATGGGTATATTGGTCCAACAGCTATATTGCTTCGCCACGATGAAGTGTCATATGTCTTTGTTCTAATATCCCAGTGAAGCTCAATTCCTATGATTTTTCCTTCTACGAAGTCTCCTATGCAATCTTCTATAACTTTTCAATATTGGGTATCTTCTTACTTATCTTCCTTGCCTTCTTCCCAGTGAGCTTTGTCACAGTCATCCTTTTTCCATTTTGATTCTTATCTTCTCTCGACATAGTCACTTCACGAAGCTGGGATTCTTTCTTCAGACCCAAGAGTAATACTCCTTCATCACATGGATTAGTTATTTCAGTCTTTTTTGGTTCCTCTAATGCTCTTATAGCTTCGACATCCAAGTACGTAGTGTTCAATAGCTTATATCTATTCTCTTGTTCTTCCATAAAGTAGGCAATCCTTCTAGTCATAAATTCCATGAGTTCTTCTTTCTTCTCTTCTAGGGTTTCCTTTTCTAATTTTCTCTAGATCTGGTCTTTTTCAATCCATATCTTTCCTAACAAAGATGGAAATGGGGCATATTCCTCAATAAATTTAATAACTTTGAATTCTTCCTCTACCGAAACGCCAGGGGTACTCATAGCTATCTGGGTAATCCTACCACATAGGGTTACCATTTTTCCTTTAAAAAACCCTATTCTTCCTAGTGAGGGAACCATAGCAGGCCTTTCTAGGGTTTCCCAAGTACTTTTTGTCATAATCTTCATCTATGTTTCCTCATCTAGAGCATGGTCAATGTCAAAGTCTCCTATTCTTACTTCGATTTTCTCCTTTTCTTTGAAGATCTTTCACAAACTGACATCTTTATGTTCATCCAGGGTTTCTTTCATTTTTAGCAACATAATATCTGATTCTTTCTGGGGTTCTTCTATAATCTTAGTCCTTTGATCTCCTTCAGGGTTTGCTTGCTCCATATTCAGCTTTTCAAGTCTAGAAATCATTCTAGGGCAATCTAATACTTCATGGTCCATAGCCTTACAACAGAGGCAACTAGGGTTTCTCCCAGGGCATTCCTTAGCAATATGTCCTGGTCTTCTACAACCTTAACAAAGAGTTAATCCTCTCTTTCTCTTCAATGATCCCCAACTTTTCTTGTACTGCTTGCTAGGGTCATAATGGCTAGCCTACAAAAAATTCTTTCTAGGATCCTGCATCCATTGGTTAGTCCAAAAATTATTTCTATGCATAGGTATAACATATCTTTCATTATTCTTATCAGCTCTATTCATATCAAACATTCTTTAATCTAATAACACCCTAGTTTTCAAGCTAGGACAAAATCTATCAAGCATACCTAAATCCATAGTTTAGAAATTTCACTTCTTTTACTTCTACAGGGCACAAAGCTTCCATATCTAAGAACTTTTAACTATTCTTACCTTTATCAGAGAACAGAGCTTACAAATGTTACTTCTTTTCTTTAGTATCAACCTATTTTCTTGCACATATGACTTCTTTCCTTCAGATATGTCCTTCCTTCTTTAGGACAAATATTTTCAGATTGAGTGGACCATTGTGCACTAGGGCATAGATCCATGGACAGAGCTTCCACAATTTCAGGACGAATCTTTGCACAAAGATTCTTCTACTCAGTTCCCAACAATCATAGCTTCAGGTCCCAACAACAAAACCATTTGTTGGCACAGGGGAAGACCCAACGTTCAACCCTACAATAGTGCACCAACAAAACCCTAACTACTGAACCTTTTGGAAACACCTGCAAAGTAGATGAAGTCTCACCTGAGGTAGAGGAAAGGGTGGTTGCAATACTCAGGTGTTTGCAACCTTAGTTGGGACATAGATCTATGATTATAACACTTAAAAATCACCTAACATAGATTATTCATTAATATCCAACCCTTATGATAATTCGCAGATAGCACAGAGCATCGCAGTATGTACTTAGATCTAAGATAATTCAACACTTAGCCACAACAAGATATATTAGATTCGATAGATCAAGCACTAAACATACTAGATCTAACATTTATTCATATCTCAGAAGAACAAAGCATAGATAGATCTATCTAAACACATCAAAGCACTTAGCAAAGGAAGAGACAAGCACATCAGGTCGAGGCACAGAGCACAACACACATATTTACCATGGTTCACCCCCACCCTGGGGATACGTCCATAAAGTCTTGTTCTTTATTAGATTCATTTAATCAGGTTCCAACATAAGGCCATCCAAATCCCTCTTCGCATAGGACAAAATATTTGCACAACTCACTACATCCTTCTTCCTTGCACTATAGCACAAAGCCTTCTACAGTATCTCACAGGGACTTGCACTCAGCTCTGCAAGTCTTACACAAAATGCACAAAGCCTTGATCACAGAGACTCAACCCTTGGCACTTGGCCTACATCACATAGATATATCATCCACAACTCCTCTATATGGCCTAGACATCTATATATACATACAAAATAGGCCTAAACATGGTTAAACCCATGGGCCAACATCCCAATCCCATTACATTATCCCCAAAAACCCAAAAAGGACCCAAAAAGGGGTCTAGAGCTTCCACAATTTCTTCTTCGCGTTGCACTCCATCTTTGACAAGCTTTCGAAGTCCCAAAAATGGTCAAATATGACCAAGTGTTCCTCAAAACCTGGTCAAGGCCAACAAGCATTTTCAGATTCTACTTGGCCGAATCAAAATAGATGGGAATGCCACCCTATGTTTATAGCCATCAAAATTAATATCCTAGCTCACAAGTATTGATTACAAGTGCTTAGGCTAGTCTTTTTATAAATAAAAGCTTGCTAGAAAATTCATTATTTATATGATTTTCTGAATATAACAGTCATTGAAATAAATATCGAGACATAAGCAAAGACACCAAGATGATAATCAAGATAGATGAGACATAAAGAAATCCTTTATTTCATTCCAATTCACCAAAGAGTCATTCTATTTACAAAATTTCCTGAAGAATTTTTGGACCAAAGTCAAACTTGGACATCCCCGATGGAACATACAAAGGACCTCTAATAGAAATCGAAAAACCGAACTCTAAAATATCGATCAACTTGCCACATATTGTTTCCCACTCGAATCTACAAAATAGCCTTTGTCAGTCATGAAAACTAATTAACAAACATACAAGTCTACATAGAATATCAAAGCTAGATCAACACCTCTAAAAAACAAGTGTCCGAGTGATGTAATTCATCCCTGAATCTTGTTGTCTACAATAAGACCCTTCTATCATAAAAAATAATTAGGCTTGTGATAAATTAAGGAATGAATGAAAACTGAACTATCATAGTATAAAATCAAAGAGAAAACCTTTGTATGCTTCTCCTTCTATCCTCTTGCTCCTCCCTTTCCTTTTTCCTTTAAGAAATTAGAATTGGTTGAAGTAGTTGAACTACCTCATTAGTTAAGTTAACTAAAGAACTCAACCAACTTTTTAGTTAGGGGGAAAAGTAATAAATCATAATAAGGGTTATAAATAAATAATAACTAGTTGGTGGGACCCCTTGTGAATCCCATTTAGCTCTTAACAATCATAACATAACTAGTTAATTAGGAAAAATACCCCTCCTTGTGACTCCCATCATCACATTCACATTTGACAATTTATCTCATTGATATTTGAAATCATTTTCAAAACTATATTACTCATATATCCCAAGAAAACATGTTGTCCAAAACTTTTGAAGTCAACTGTCATCAACAATAAATAAAAGGAAACTCAAAAACCATATTTTCCACTCTAAGATGGAATATTTCTTTGGTTATTGTTCTCACCCTTTGATTTCAATAAATTTGCCTTTGGCTATACTGAGCCTTTAGGCCTAATCTCATTGATCACAAGAGAACAATTATCTCTCAAATGCATCTGGGAAGATACCCATTTATCAGAGCCATTAGAGAGTGAGTAAGGGGAAACAATGGATTTTCCTTTATCAGGGGCATGGTGGGCCTTAGTTTTCAATATTTTTCTAGCATGGGATGATTGTAATGGTGAGTGGGTAGGGCCTTCTTGGACAATCTGTTTGTTATGTGGGGGAGTAGGTAAAGACAAATTGGGCCAGCCATGATGTTGGGAGATTTTTGGGTGGACAATCTCTTTCCATCTGTCATTTTCAAGAACCTCAAGTTGCAATGAGACATGAGGGGGTACAGGAATACTAGGGGCTTGTGGAACTTGGAAGGGATTCCTTTCAGGCCTCGGTTGGACCACTCCTTTCCCAATCCATTTGAAAAACTAGCCTAAAATAGCTGGCCTAACTCTTGCAGGTCAACATCAAAGTGTGTGGAGAATCTTGGCCTTCTTGGGTCTCTGTTCCAATTACCTCTCCCTTGGTTTCCTCTACCATGGATACCTTAGCTGAAAAAACTCATTCTTGCATGTATGATTGATTATAAAATAGTTTCTTTACAACCATACATGACAACTCCTTAAAAATATAAAATAGACTTTGGCTCATCAACATATCAAACTCATGCAATCCAATCCATACAAATTGTTTAATTGTTGTCAATGAGAAGGGAGTGAACAAAAGGCCCTGGGATATGCGAGGGGTTTGTATTGAGTGAAAAAAATGACAAAATGAGGGGGAAAGGAATCATGGTTACTTCTCAAAGAACACAAACAATAAACTATAATGCAAACAAAAAAGCATGTCACTGCAATCCATCTAAGAAACTGTGATTTCAAATTGTTACCATACAAAATTCCTCTTAACCATAATTACATTTTAAAAACAGGGAATGAAAAATGAACATGGGAAGGCGAGGGGATTGTAATTAGAGAAATCTAAGAAAATGGTAGGGAGGAGAGTGGATATTGTTCATAAAATTAATCAAGTAATCCATAACCATTCCATATCAAACGAAAAAGATCCAACACAAACCAAATAATCATTGTGCTTAATTTAACAATCACTTTGTATAACTCAATCAATTTTGTGTATTACTCGCTCATTGTTCCTAATTAGATCATCAATACTATGTCATCAAAAAAATATAATATGCCTTCCACAACAACCTGTAAGAGTTCTATTTCTTCCCAACTGTCCCAATTAATATTTAAAACAATTTCTAAATGAACACACAATCACTTGTTCCAATCTGTTCCATCAAAACATGAACCATTGTGTAATAATCATTTCTTCAAATCAAACACAAACACTAAAATCATACCCAATTCCATTCCTCAAGTTCATTTAAGAATTAAGTTGTAATGAGAACATATTCTCACAGAAATTGTTCTTATCTTTGCTACGATGCATGATATTCATCAACACACATAACGAACAACTAAATACAACCATCAATAGGAATAGAGGGGCTTATGCAGTGCAACATATTAGATATCATTTTTTTTGGATTTACTGCATATATACCATAAGGCACAATACTTTCTAAGGTTTTGCAAATGGGGTAGCAAGCTAAGTGGGCTTGATTGTGGGGAAAACTCCACAGTTAAGCATGATTGAGCCAGAATCGTCCTGGGATGGGTCACCACCCAAGAAGTCTTGGTTACCAGGTGCAAGCCCCATAAGTGATGATTTATGCTATGTGATTCATTTCGTTGGTTTCAATCCCATTTCTTCACCCCTATGAGCATCACCCAATGTAATGAGTGGTAAGTGGACTATTCAAATCATGGGAATTATTGGTTTGTTGTGACTAATACTCATGGATATGGGTCAGATATTAATGAATTACTCTACACATTTAATCCAAAAAAAATATGATCACAACCATTAATATTTAAATTGGAAAGATTCTGACCTTCCATTTAAGCACACAGGCAACAGTCATCATTTCAACTCAAACTATGTTGTGGAATAAAAAGACCATTCAACAAAAAACAAGATCATTTCTATGACTATACAGGTCTAGTTACTTTGAATTTAAACATCCACAATGCTGGGCTATCAATCCAATACAACGAGGAAAAAATAGTATGCCCGATTTCATCTCACAGATCAATCAAATTGCAACAAAACCATATTGTTTAAAAACCTGTGACCATCTCTGATGGCGCAATCAAATAATATCTATAGAATCTATAGTGGATGGTCATGCCATAATTACCACGACTTCAATACTCCCATTTTTCAATTTGAAACACACAGTCACAACAACCATTAACTCAACATAACATGTTGTAGGAAGTCCACACAAACCAATGCATCACGCACGAAGCATCTTTGTGACTTAATCAATTATAACTAATTTTGGGTTAACAATTCAAATGTCATAATAACCAGTGTAGTGACTAAATACCAAAACCAACACCATTGTCAACATAATCTATAGGGACAAGACAGTGATCGACATTGTCGATAATACACCACCAGCTCATAACAACCAATAGCATACCCGATAGGACATAATGGTTCCCTCTATCAAAAAATGGTCTTGATAATTCAAGGGTTTGCTCTGTGGACCAACACAGGGAGACTCGAGTTGACACCCAACATTGGGCGATAACATCTGGGACCAATAGTGCACACATAGGGTATATCACCAATAAATTCACAGACAGGGTGACGATTCCGATTATAGGAGAGACTATGAACATAGGAGCAAAGGATTCATTTGGTCCTATAACAACACTTAGAACAGGCAAGGTATAACCCTCATGGTTTGCCCAATCAATCGAAGAATGTTGAGATAAAACGGATCCAAGAAATAGAAATTGGCCTCAAGCAACCCTTTTGGCATAAAAACCATCATAATCCACTGCGCAAACATCAATAACATGAACGAACCCACACACAAGTGAAGCGATACACAGTGACACCAAGTTTTTCAAACCTAGCAAACCCCATAACAACAAACGATTGGGTATGGTGATAACAAATGTGTAGATAGCCATCCAACCTAGATCGAATGAAAACCCTTCAACCAATACCAATAAGGATGACAAATATCCTTCATGGCTTCTAACACTCAGGATGATTAGTGAAACTGTGACTTCAAACATTATTGCAATGAAAACCACACAAACCATTCATTTCAAAAAAATATCACAATTTTACAGAGCTTCCAGACTTAAGGAAAGAATAGACCCATACATTTTTCAACCAATATCTATTTCATAACCAAAGAAGGTTAATAGATGGTGAAAATACATACCTGTAACCACGAAAACCTTAAAAATGCAAGATTGGTCGAGAAGTTCTTCCTCGAGTTGAAAATCAAAGCTTAACCACAATGAGAACAATTGAACAATAGCTAGGGTGATGACTAGTGGGAGGGGTATGGATTGACATGAAGTAAACGTATGTCACCTCCATCCTCCATTCATTCAATTCCTTAGTACATACCATCCCACTAATCCATTAATTCATTGAATTAAACCATGCATCAAAATCGACATCCACGAATTTCTATGAGTTCCACCCTATGTCACATTAACCACTTCCAACCATACTATACTGCAGATCACATGTATTTCCATATAAATCAAATAAATCATATAGCCACTAACCCGGTTAGCTAGGACTAACAACAATCAATTTAAACTTCAAAATTCATAGAGCAACATCGTATAGCATAGAATCATAGTTCGTTTCTTTTGGATTTTATTCATATTGTTTTTTATCTCTTTTCAACTACTCTTATGTGTTGTTACTAACATGTATCTTCTGCAGGTGTCACAATAATGAATCCATGAACAGATAGAAAAGGTAACAATGGATAATCATAGGTCATCATAACCATGAAATTAGAGCTTAGATAAACATAAAAAAAACATAACATGCCTTATCCATCATTCACTTGTCACAATTGAAATCAATAGATAACATGCCTTATTCATTGAAAATAAAACCAAGATTTCTTCAATCATGTAGAACCATGTAATCAATGTCGAATAACACCATAAACATGAAATAAGAACCAGATATGATCTCCCAATCTACAAGGGGGTCCCACCTACTAGTATTATATATCTTGCTAGCTTATAATAATAGGCTTTAGCAATACTTTGCAGGAAAAATCCTTGATGCGATTTTAATCTTCAACACGATGCTTAACCTAGGTTTTGGGAATATTTTTTCACCACTATTCCATCGCATCCAAGCCCTACTTCACCATTCCCCAAGTCATAATGTGTCATTTCTTCACCACCCTAAGCCCACATTATTTCAATCGATCATGAAAGCTCAGATAAGTTCGACGAATCTCTGAAATGAAAAATAGAAGGCCATAATATCAAATCAAACTCCAGAATTGAGGGTCATGGAAGGAGATATGTCATGTTCCCTTAACATGGAAATTTATTCTTCCCCTATCTGCTCTTTCATGTAGTTTCAAGATCCATTCAGATCCTTAACTTTCCTCTTTCAATTATGGATAATTTAACTAAAATCACATTATTATATTTTTTTTAGTTTTGGTCCATTTTCCTTTAGTTATGAGCAAGTGATAACAAACCCAATCCTCTCATTCTTGTTATGTTCAACTGTGGATTACCTACTTCATGTACCTTGAATGTTTTTGCACATATAATAGTCTCATGGCCTCAAAACCATCATTCTATTCACTTTGATATTTACCAACACTAAAGGGTTTGAATGGATATTATTTGATTTCATATTTATCATTATAAACTCAAACTCAAAATGATTTTTTTAATTTCCATTACTCATTATAAGTATGAGCATAGTTTGGCCTATAATACTCATTACAGGTATGAGCAAAATTTGGCATATACAAAGGCTTTTAATTTCCCAACACTTGCGAGGTTTGAATAAAACACCATTTCACCTCCTTTCATTGGATTTAAATTATTAAAAGAGTGCCATACTCAAGCATAAGAAATCTATCATGGCTCGTTTGAATTTATTTTTTAGTTCATGTCTTACCTTATAAATGATAGCATAATAATTAGTTTCGGGTTATGTTTCCCATGTATGTCATAGATTGATGATTATTGTGGTTGTGGGAATCATGCTTCATTAATTCAAACCCAAAATCCATATGAATTTGATCCCAAAACCCATATGAATTTGCTTCATTAAGAGTGTTCTACAATGAAAAACATTTTAAGAGTCGTGCCTAATTTCACATGCTTACTATTAATCACTTACATAAAATTGGGCCTTTACTAGCTCTTTTGTGAACACAATTTGTCTCAATTGTTAGCCAATATGTGTTCCCTCATTTTTTCACTCTTTCTATAACCAACTATAAAAAGATCGTAAATAAATGCATTATATAGATGCACTATTTTTCTTCAATCATAATCGAGTCAGTTTATGATTGCTTGAATATGTTGGGTCTATAAGGTTGATTGTAAATTGCATTTGCATTTATATTTGATTTGTTAGATGAGTTTTTGGAGTTGTGGCTCCCATGAACCCAAAAGGGGATATGAAAAAGGGACATAGTTGTATGAAGAGGTGGGAGAAGGAAAATAATAATGTTTTATTTTCATTTTAATGCAGAGTTAGATTGCAAATTATAGTAGATAGGCCATTTGTACATGGGTGACCCAAATATCCAACCAACTCTATTTCCTTTTCCACCTAATTTTTAGGCTCACTTGAGCATATATGAGATAAACCTTATTGTTCCACCCACTAATAAAGGGTAGAACCCTAATATTACTCCATATTTCATTGGTAAAGATAGATAGGGAAACCCACACTTGGATCTTGTTACCCCGAGAGCCCCTAAAATTGCACCCTTTGATTTGATTATAATAATTTGAAACAAAATTACCAAATATCTAGAGGTCCCCACTCTTGTACCGACTATTATTGATAAAACAAACAATTAAAGAATATGTAAGTTCCATTTATGCCTCTTTAGGACCCCTAAAATGATCCTATGACATTCCCTGCTATTATGCAATCCAATGATATCACTTTCATTGTTGATCATGTTGCTAGATGACCCCACCACATCCATTTTTACTTCACCACTCAATTTTTAAAATATGATATGAGGATAATGATTTACTTTGAGTATATGCACTTAGAGGTATATGTCCCTATGTATGTTTCTTTGAGTACCCATTTTCCATTTCCCTTAAATAATTCTTCGTCATCCACAAGGTGAAGCCCCGGTGATTCTTATGAGTATTTCAGATGTGTATGGTGATCTCTAAAATCATAAAAGTTTACTATGTAAGAAATGATGACATTTGATTCAATGTTGTATAGGTGTACTATGTGAACTATGACATTTTCATAGTATTTTTTAAATTTGGGTCATTTTTCTTCCATTTATCCGGATAATTAGCTCATATTTTTTTTCATTATAAGTGCACACATAGTTATCTATCAAGAAATTATTTCTTTTCTTAAAACCCCTTGCTCCTTTCCATAGATAGTTTTCATCAATGTTGAAATTCTTGCATTTCAGTTTCCTCTTGCATGGTTTAAAGAGTCGAGTCAAAATGCCATCGATTCACAACCACACCTTTGAGTAACAACATCCTAAAATAAAGTGCTAATTAAAATTTATCTAGCAACTTTCCTAGGGATCTTCAAAGCCATCTTAGATTAGGTGCAGATATTTGGAATAATATTGTGAGAATAACTTTCCAAATATGCTAAACAAACATCAGCATTGAGTTAGGGAGTGAAATCTAATTGTTACATCATTGACTTTGGGAATCCCTTCTAACACAAGGGTCAATCACGAGGTCGCATTGGGGCTGACAGAGTAATCAACCCTGCTTTGTTGGTTTTGGTGTCGAATGTCGAATATCCCCCCTATTCTTTGGTATATTAGGTGGTAACATAGAGGCCATAATATTTTAGAAGTCCTACACAAGGTGATGGCATGGGGAAAGTGGTGTTGTACCTGGGATTGACATTGGCTAGACTCACTCAAATTCCTTGGAGGGTTGCCCACTACTTGGTGAGGTAACTTGCACCAATGCATTAGTTCATTAAGCAGGTTGTCAACATAACTTTTCCACCCACTGAAACTCAACCCCTTCCCACATCAATCCTACGATGTTGGATTCTATCACCAACTAACGCTTCTTTGTGAGAAGGTTTGTTTGCATGATTGACTCCTAGATTAATTAGCATGTGTTTTTTTTCCCCTTAGTTGGCCTTATGATTGACTTTGTGTCTAATGGAATTAGTTCCGGGGTAATTCCTCATTTGATCAATACAAAATATGAATACCATTAAAATAAAATGGAATAAAGAGGTAACAAATAGCTCATACCTAACTTACGTCTTATAATTATCCAACATTGTTTTTATACTTAGTGCAACAAATACCAAATGGAATGGTTTATAGAAGCTCATGACCGACAAATATCCATATAATGCAAATGAGCAATGTGATTGGATAATTCAAAATATTATACATCTCACATATTTGTACATGCACCATAGATTCACAATCTTTCATGAAGAGGTCTGGGAGAAATGGCTCCATGCAAAATTGTCCACATAAGAATTTTCTATGTCCTTGATGGAAATATATAAAATTCCCTTGAAGATATTTTAGTCCTTGTCCTTCTTAAAAAGGATGATCCCATTTTGGAACTGGTCAAAGACTACTTTTATTCCCCCTCTATTTGGTAAATGCTACTTCTTATATTAGCCTTCCCCTACAATAGGGAGTGTTGTGTCCCTTCTCTTGAAAATAAGTGAGGTTCCTCTTCTTTGTCTTTAGAATCCTAC
Source organism: Picea engelmannii (assembly GCA_009831015.1). Lineage (NCBI taxonomy): Eukaryota > Viridiplantae > Streptophyta > Pinopsida > Pinales > Pinaceae > Picea > Picea engelmannii. Next base: position 2,083,113 of record ML776548.1, read on the forward strand.
ATGGTTACTTCCCAAAGTAATTCCTTCTCTGGGGTTTTAACTCTATATGATGGGGCCATTCAATTTAACATTATTTACATGGGAGGTTAAGTCATTTCTCATGATCCCTTTCCCCATATCCACCATTAGATATGGCTCCAAGGTGTTGAGCTAGAGTTTTTTCGAGACCTTGATATATTATGAGGTCCTCACATTCAACTCACTGAACCTCCCTCTTAGCTTGAAAATCACCTCTCTTCCAAGCAAGAGGGAAGACCCTCCTCTTAGATCAATAGTTGTTTCCCTTGATATGACCCTCTCCTGGCTTCTTCAACATATCCCCCCTTTGATGGAACATATATCTTTGCTTCTTTTTCTCAAGTGGTTTCTCCACTCACTATCCATGGCCTAATTGAACCTTGGTTATCCCCATCAACCATCCCATTATCCCTTATATCCATGAGTTTTGGTACATTTATATTGATGGTTCCTCAAACTTTTCCTTGAACTTCTATCCTTTATATATTCTAAACAAGTAAATGTGTAGCAACAACAATTGGCCCCTTACAATCAAAGCTTTCCAAACCTTAGATAAGGATTGTTAATGTCCTACTCCAAAACATTCATCTCCATATGTAAACCAAGTATTCATGTTGACCTATACACAATCTAAAAACCAAGAATTCATGTCAAACTCTACACAGTCCATAAACCAAGAATTCATGTAATTCTCTACAAAACCCAAAAACCAAGCATACATCCAACATTCTCCCAACCTCTTGGAAAAGAATACATGCAACCTAAAAAATATAACATTTAGGGAAACTAGAATTCAATCATGAACATGTTCAACATTCCACCCTCTTGCATCCATGGTATATGACCATGTACTCATCCAAGTATGGTATCGGGTGAACGTGGGAATATACCACCATTCAGTATGCCTCCAAGGTGTTGAGATAGAGTTCTTGCAAGGCCTTGATATATTGTGAGCTCCTCACATTAAACTCACTAAACCTCCCTCTTAGTTGACTCTTCACAATATTCTTTAACTTGTCTCTCTTGTGACGATATGCCTACAATGTCGCTCTTGAGATGATATCACTACCTTGTCTCTCTTGCGACGATCTCCCTCCCTTGTCTCTCTTGCGACGACATCCCTACCTTGTTTCTCTTGCAACGATTTCCCTACCTTTTTTCTCTTGCAATGATTTCCCTCCTTTCTCATGCTTGCAATGATTTCCATACCTTTTCTCTCTTGCAACGATATCCCTTATTTGTCGCTCGTTCGACACAAATTGTTGGTTGTCAGGCTCGCGACAAATTCCTTGGGTAGTCTATCTTGTGACGTTTTTTTAGGTTCATCACACTTGTCATAGAGCATGGAGTTATGTTTTGGATACCCAAGATTCATCAAAATATCCACGACATAATGTTGCAAGAGCATCGAAAGAGCCGTCACAAAATGAACCAAATTTACTATTGAACCATATTGAACTTAGTAATTTATAAAAATAAACATGATGATGATAAAGATACTATAAGAAACATAAACAACATATAAAATAGACATTTATATTTGTTAGCTAACATGATCTCAATATATATACCTCTAACACATATACATGTCATTAATTAGCTAGCACACATATCTAATAATTTAATAGGGCATCATCATTGTGATCACATCTAACAAAAGACAAGTATTTCCTAACATCATTATCAGACACATCTAACAAGAATCATTTAACATACACATCTATGAAACACATTTAAGATTAAATATATCTAGCATGACCTAAAAATGTACACATCAACTTCAACATATAAATTAATTAAGTATATCATCGTGATCAACAAGAAAAATGAATATCTAATAAACAATGTTATAACATACACATATATCAAGAACATTTAACAAACATATCTAACATGACCTAACAATATACACATCAATATAAACATATAAATTAAGTACACCATCAACATGATCAATAAAAAAAAACACCATTATATATATATATATATATATACCATAGACAGGTCAAATAACTTCTATAACATATCTAGTCTAGCCAGTGGGATAATATTCATCTCTACAATAGTAGTGGAGGCTTGGTATATAGTGGAAAATGATGGATGATGAATAGGTCTTGCTTGCTTATCTAGGTGAGGTGAAAGAGGAGGATGAGGAATAATTATGTCATGCTCATCTAGGTGAGGTGAAAGAGGAGGAGGAGGAACATGTGTTTCCTCCTCATGATCTGGGTGAGGCGAAGGAGGAGGATGTGGAGGATGATGATCACGACCACCCTCATCAATCGATGGGGTACTAGATGAACGGTTCGTAGTGGAAGAAGAGTTGTTACTATCATTAGGATCTGTCCTCACTGCTAGTATTCCGACAGCTCTGACAATATGATGCATAAGAGGCATCAAATCATGTGGCATATCCCTACAAAGCTCCAAGATCATAAGATCTGCCCCGATGTCTCACATCATGGTAGGGAGGACTCCCAACTTAGTCAGAAGTGAAGAGATTCAATCTCCCAACTCCAACTTGAATATGGTATCAAGCCTACAACGCATGTCGTCGAGGATCTGCACCCGAGGAACCTGATCCACCGCGACCTCAGGAATCATCTCCTCGTCATGATATTCTAGGGGAGGAAGCATGTCCCCAATGAAAGTGCCAACATCCACAAAATATATAGTACAGAATAATAATTATATGATTAATTCATTAAAAAATTTAATAAAAAAAGTTAAAGAATGTGTTAGAATTAATTTTGTTCTAATTAAGTAAGACAATAAAATGAAACTATATTAATTTAAACAAAAAACTAATATTACCTCTATCATCTGGTATCTCATCTGGTGTGAAGAGGATGTTCATACATACTCACCAATCCAAACCCGCATAAGGACATGACACGATGACAAATATGTGATCTGTCACACTCCCTAGTATCCCTAGTGCATTTGGGGAAATCATGGCCGAAAACTCTGGCTAGCCCCTCTTGGGAATCATCTCCCCCCACGTGCACATACTTGCATAAATCCTTGACCTAGCAAGATGAAGGAAAATATTCGGTCTCGTATTTGGAAACCTCTAAAAAATAAGTAAAAAAACTCTGAGGAAAAAGGGAATTTTGAACTCCCATGTATCATAGCAGGACATTTGTCTAGCACTATACAAAACTACCACAAAAAAATGGCAGACCATATGATACACCGTGGCATCTATACCAATGAATCAACATAATACAAAAGAGGAAAAATAATGTGCTTCCCATCATTGGTAAAGTGGGATATCGTAGTTACTAATAGTGAGAGGAACCTAACCTCCTCTACACCGAAAGAGGTGATTTTCAGTTGTCCACCAGACATGTAAAAATCAGTTGGGGATAGTACATTGACCCCAATATATCGCTGAGAGTACATGAGATGACTCTCAACTGCAACAATTACTGAGACATATGGGAACTAGGGAAAATCCTCCCCTCTCTTGGGTATCCTAGTGATAAAATAAATATCCTTCTTTGTGATATGGGGGCCATTGATCTGGACCCACACAGAAAGCTTTTCCATGTACATCCCATTGACTGATCAGATGCACCATCAACCTTGAGTTCCCCATAAGAGATGTATTCTTCTCATAGTACTTAAGGAGGCCTAGATTCCTCAAGAGAACCTGAGTAGTTGCAATAATAGGGTGAGGGTACAAATCCCTCTCCCTCTCCCTCTCCCTCGCCTCCCATTCCCATACAACATTTTATAGGTCCACCCTCTTCTCCTAATAATGTTGTTGCTCTCTTTTCTCACGTCTATGCATGATTAACATATGAAATGCATCAACCTCAGTCATACATAAAACATAAAAACAAATCGATTGAATGGTAAATTTTCCTATAAATATGGAAAAATAACTTCCTTCAAAAAATAATTTAATTGCATTACTGGTGTGCCCAAAAGATAGTCACGCACCATCAGTGGTGTGTATATATTGTGAGCATCATCCATGGTGCATTAGTGTAAATTAAAACACCAAACATAACATGCTCTACTATTTTATGTGGTGCATTGGAAAAAAGTACCGCATTAGGCACTACACTACAACACAGATGCCTCGGTGCGTTACATCTATCCTACACATCATTTAAACCAAAAAAAAATTAAAATATTAACAAACGTAAACAATTATTTAGAAATTAGAAAAAGGGCAGTGCATATATGTTCACTACACACACCAATGCGTGTAACGAACATATATGTATTGTCACATAAAAGTTTCCAAATTTATGAGTACAAAATTTTTTGCGGTGCATTTCGGTCATTACTATCGGATCGCATATGTTCCCACCAAAATATTTACAGGGTGCACTGCAACACAATGTTACATTTCTCAGTGTTGCATTTGGTAAAATGAACACCCCAGTGTGTACGTTTACTAATACACTATGTAAAAATATATCTGATAAGGGTGGTGTGCATGTACTTTAACGACCTAGTGCATTATCTGTATTTTGACGCACCACCCTACCAGTTATATACTTTTCTTCGGTGTGTCATTAAACGAACGCGTCAATGCATTTATGTTTACCAATGCATCATTGAAAAATGTAACAAGGTATGTAGTGCACCCTATAAATTAATAGGTCACACCATAGGTGGAGCGAGTCGAGCTCTTCAAACACACCGTGCAATTTTTTTTATGTTTTTTTAAGACTTAAAATTTCGCTCAATTTTAAATTTTAATTCAGTGAAAACTTAAGTTATGAAGAAACAAGGACATTACTTGGACATTTTCTCGTCGAGGAGGCATTGTTGCGATGTACTATAAATAAATAAATTTTCTCACCATTTAGCAAAATTTGAATTTCAAGCACCAATCAATAGATGAAAAGAAGGTAAACAACGAAAGAATCGATGGAAGGGTGCTTCAGATAGGCAAAGGTTGCACCGGTTCTTTTGAGATCTACAACACTGAAAATTGTAAAAATTATTTTTATTGTTGATAATTTCTTTTTTTATAGAACCCTATTCCAGTGTGTTGAATGACCAACTACACCGAGGCATATATGTTTATTGATCGCACCAGTTATATTTTTTAAAAACAATCCTAGCACAGTGAATTTGTTTTTGGGAAGGCATGTTCACCAGTGTGTTTATTACTACATAACACATCATTGTACATTTTTTGAAAAAACGCAATGGTGTGATATTTTTTTTTAAGCATAACAGAGTGCAATATAATAATAGACTCCCCGGTGTGACCATTTTTACATAGAGCATGGTGTAAATTTGGAAATTAACCCTAGCACGGTGGTCCATATTGGTGCACTGGTGTGCATGATACAATTGAGTACACTAGAATATATTTTTTTGACAGAATCCTACATTGGTGCATAAATATTTTTTATTTAACCATATAACATTGCACTCTAATAATAGTGGACCGATGCATCCAATGTTAAGTTGTGCACCACATATTTTTTAAAGAACATTATTATTGTGTGTCATTATTTTTCAGTGTGCCATTATTTTCATAGTGCATCAGAAAATATTTTTCTTTATTTCAAATAACCCTGCTATGTTGCACTAGTTTTCAGGGCACCGATGCGCCTGTTGTATAAAACGCATCGGTGTGTTATGCACTTATAAAATCACCGACGTAAAACATCCATTAAAAACTCTGTTTGCTCGCCTCTGCTAGTATCATCCGCTATAAACGGATTTTGGGGGTATTTTTATAGGGGCGTCCACAAAAACCTCCGCTAGAGGGTCTTTTCCTTGTAGTTAAAGGAGACCCTCATAAACTGTAATGTTTCCCAAAGTGAATTATACTCTGAATATATTGAAGTATCATGTTTTCTATTTTCCAATGGATTTCATGGGGAGTTTTAATATATCGAGTAATGATACCAACAAAAAAGGAAATATCAAGATGGGTATGTGTCAAATATAGGAGACTACCAACTAGCTAATGTTACAAAATGGTATCAATTTCTCTAGTAGTATAGGTGGTATAATATTTGACTCTAGAATGGAAGAGAGAAAGGGTTGGTTTACATTCTTCCATGTGAAAGTGGTGAATAAGATCACATGCATACTTAGATTGGGAAGATGAAATTCGTTAGTTTGTAATACTTGGAGGCCAAAAAAATAATGGAAATAGCATAAGTCTATCATTTCAAATTTCTTCTTGAGGCGATATTTCACATGGCTTACAAGTTTACGGTCACTACTAGTGAGAATAAGATCATCAGCATAAAGGAAAAGTATTATGAGATGGCTTCCTACTTTTTTGGTATAGACATTAGGGTGAGAATGACATATAGAAAATCCAATGTCAAGAAAAAAGTTGTCCATTATAGAATACCAAGATCAAGGAACTTGCTTAAGACTATAGAGAGATTTTAAGCTAAACAAAGAAGACTTGAGTCATTTTGAACATAGCGAGGGGGTTGTTCCATTTAGATTTCTTATTACAAATCGCCATGCAAGAAGGTGGATTTAACATCCATATAGACCTTCCATTTATGTAAGGAAACAAGGGTTAGTACAAGGTACATGCAATGTAATCAATTCCAAGAATCATTTTCCAAATAATCAGGGATTATGTTTTTCAACACTTCCATGTCATAGATACCTAGTTCTATACATGTATTTACATTTGACAAGTTTTTTCCTTTGGGAAAAGATACAAGATCCAAGTATTGTCTATCATTAACCAAAAATAATCTTCATTTTCCTTAACACATGATAAATCTGGAATATGGTTTTCATTACAAAGTATTTTATCTCTATCAACATATAATAAATCAAGAATTAAAATGAATATACACTAGTTTGTATTAACCTATGCACTAGTTTGTATTAACCTATGCATTATTGTGTAGAGCCATCTTTATATAAGTGAAAGACTCTAACTAATTTCCATATATTGACCAAAAGTGAAAAAAACAAAAAATAGAGCCTGAGCTCATCCACCACTGTAAAATACCCTATATAACAAACGAAACTTGTGCTGGCTGAATTTAAAAGATCTCAAAAGGCAAAAGAACTTAAATGTCCAAAGTGTAAGGAAGCTTCTCCAGATCTGCTCAAACTCTTCACATGAGTTTAGGATAAACATGACATATGACGGTGCGGATTCAGCAAAATGATATATTATGATATATAGACCCGAGAGCAGAAACAGCGGCTAAGTTAGCGTAAGCTGTTCATTTTCTCGGATATTCGTTCCAATATAATTTTAAATAGAAATCACTTCATTATCATAGAAATACCGTTAAAAACAAAATTATCCATCATTATTGATAAATAACAACTTAATCATTTAATGCATTTTTAACTGGTATAAAAAAATATAAAACATTATTATATTTTATATAGTATTATGTTCTTCTCAATTACGTTTAATTAGGGTGATGGGAAGAATTATTTTTGTCTGTACAATCTGGATTCAATTTAATCAATTAACATATTAATGTCTTGGAGCATTGTTGAAAATTAAAAGAAAAACATATTTATTAATATTATATTATAAAATCACTAATAATTTTTGCATTAAAAATTAGACAGGGATTTGAAGAATTTCTGCAGTTTTGTTTGTCGTATATAAATATGAGTTCAACTAGTCTACTTTTACCTACTTGTTTCTAATGTTATCTTGTATGTATCAGTAGTTAAATTCAATACAATTATGAGTGGTTCCAAGAGAATTGGACCATTTCAATGGTTTAATTTTTGTTGTTAATGGTTTGGGCCAGTTTGTAGAAATTATGTTTTTTCTTATTCTTAAAGTAAAGCTAGTAAAATAAGATTTTTTGATTTGGGATTAAGATTATTAAAAATATATTAATTTTAATTTTTTATTAAATTTGTTTAATTTAATTATATATATAAGATTGGTTTCTAAACTCAAACATCGAAAATAAGTTATTCTTTTAATTTTTATAATTTTTACAAATAAAAAAAAAATTACTTAATTATTTTTTAAATTTTATATTTTTCTAAGAAACATTTATATCTAATAAACTTATTGATTAAAGGAAATATAAACCAGAAATATTAACTCCTTTACAAATTTAAATGATTAAAAGAAATATAAACCTAAATTATTAAAAATATTGATTGAAAAAATTTTAAAACCATTTTTTTTTACTAAAGAAGCTCCTTTACAAATTTAAATGATTAAAGAAAATATAAACCAAAATGATTAAAATATATTAAGTGAAGAAATTTTCGAGCCAATATTTTGAGCCGATCATCCCTATGGTATATTATATTTGGGACTCAAAGAGTATACGATCTTTACCTATTTAAAAATATTAACAATAGATGGTTATAAATATTTTATATTAAATAGTTATAGATATTACTTGAAAATTGATTTGAAAAAGTTTAAGATAAAGTGTATGAAGGTAGATATTTATATATTTTTATAGATATTGTTTTCTAGATATTATTTGAAAAGTAATTTGGAAAAGTAAAATAAAATGTTATAATAATATTAATTCAAGTTTTTTTATTTAATTTTATTTTTTCTTTAAATTATCTTTTTTCATAATTATTTTTATTATCTTTAAGTTTGTATGCATTATATAATTAGAAATGCTTTGAATTTGGATAAACTTTATGGATATTGTAGAGTATAATAGTGTAATGATGGAAGCACATTAATATTCTTGACTTGAAAGTTGAATTTATTCAAAATATGGATAAAGATTTTTGTGATTGATTTATGTTTGAGCATCACAAGAAAAGATACGAGGAAAAATGGAGTGGTTCGATAAACAGAAAAACTATTAGTATTAAAAAAAAATGTGAATTTTAGGAAGAATGAAAGATAAAACATCTTGAGATGTATAGTATAAATGATGGAGAATGAAAAACTTATATGAAGTGAAAATTGTGTGGAAAATATAAGGTTCAAAGTCCATAAAATTGATGTAATACAATTCAACACGATGCTATGATAACTCATTCAAAATCTTGTAATTATCAAACATCAATTAAAAGAAAATTATATCAAATTGAAATGTTGATAAAGTATATTCTAAAACCCTTAGGGAATATAAATGAAGCCAACATCAAAAGGGTGATGTCAATCATGAAATTAACATATTTCATAGCACA
>ML776548.1:2102881-2119985 GCA_009831015.1 Picea engelmannii
CATTATAAAAGAAAGTCATTTTCATCCTCCACTTTTTTAATATCACAAAGATAACAAATGATTTCACCCTTGGGTGCTTGAGAAAATGTCTAACTCCTTATTTTACTATGGAGATCCTAAATGTTCCTCATTATTTTAACAATATTGATTTTGTTTTATAAGCTAGTTTTAAAATAGAAAAATACTTGATTTTTTAGGTTAGAGTTATTGACCTCTTTTTAATAACATTTTTTTTCTTTACATTCTTTTATCCTTCCACAATTTCTCAATTTAATATGATAGTAATAACACAAAAATTCTTAAGAATTCTTAGGTGATATTGTCTTAATAAACATGAATCTAGTTAAAATAGTTCTAACACTCATTGTGTCTTCCCATTCTTACTATTTTTAAACATAGTAATAACATTCTCTTACAACTTTAAATTAATAGCTTTAATCTCAAAAAGAATCTTTACCCCTTCTAATATATTCCAAAAGTTATATTTAAGAGCTTTGTCAAAATCTTTTTCAAATTTAATCAAGCAATAAAAAAAAATTAACTTTATTATTAAAATATTCCCTAAGTCATTATTATAAAGAAAAATATTTAATTTCTGATGAAATGATGTTTTCTAAAACTAACTTAACCTTTAATATTTACATATCTTTCTAAAACTATAATAATCCTTATTTATAAAATAATTTTATGCATCTTAATTAATAAACTAATTATAATAACGTTTAAAAAAAAAATAAAAAAAAATCATAACAAAATACAAAATACAATCTATACATTCAATAATTATGATTTATACACATCATAAAGCATATCAATTTCAATACCATTTAAAAAGCTTAAAAACCGTTGAATACCTTTTTAAAAAATAGAATATGAAGTATGAGGGAAATAATAGAATATGTTAAATTAAATGTATAATTATGATTTATACATATCATAAAGCATATCAATTTCAATACCATTTAAAAAGCTTAAAAACCGTTGAATACCTTTTTAAAAAATAGAATATGAAGTATGAGGGAAATAATAGAATATGTTAAATTAAAAGTATGAAGTATGAGGGAAACAATAGAATATGTTAAATTGCTAAATGAAACTTGATATAATGCGTATGTAAAAATATATACATTGAGATGAACATACAACACTATTGGATATTGGATACATCATTGGATACAACCAACTGCATGTGCAAATATATGCAAGTACAAATGCACGCATTCAGCTGAATAGGCAGTACAAATATACACTATTGCATATTGCTTGGATACAACTAACATCAATCCTATATAACGAACATTTTCCTTTTTTTTTTTTCTAAGTTTAGCCATAGGTGCAAATTGCCTGCTTACAACCAACAACCATCCTATAGAACGAACATTTTTTATTTTATTTTTAGTTTGGTTTAGTTTTATGAAAAAAGATAACGACATATTCATTCAGTCTACTCAAAATTCTTTTAACTCATTATTGATGCTCGACAGTAATTTGTTAGCTTTGGTTGATATTCAGTTTAGTTTAGTTTTATGAGAGTAGATCAAATGTGGGCAGATTTAATAGGGGTTTAGTGCTTAATAAGTTTTGTATGCACATAATTAAATATGGCTGGAATATTCTTAGTAGTCACACAAAATAAATGACTGTGATTTCAATCATTAACTTCTTAGCTATTATAAAGACATCCCTTTATGTGTTTACTTTTTTACATTTACTTAGTCATATTTAAAAATTACTTTGATAGCTAACTAACTGCCATGTATGTGATTAACATAAATTAAAATATTATCATTTATTTGTTAATCCATAATAAAATTTAATAAATTATTTACCAACCAATACCTTTCGACTTTCTCCAGCTGCTATATTAGCCGTTGTGCTAGTTTAACTCGTTATTGAAATCTTTTTAACTCATTATTATTGATGCTTGACTGCAGATTGTCCGGTTTGGCTGATATTCTGTCTAGTTTAGTTTTATGAGAGAAGATTAGAAATTATGATTTTGAATAATTTTATATTTATATATTAAAATAAAAAAAACATTATTAATAYATGCCATCCAACTCGGCTTATATTTTAAATTAATGGTATCTAATGATAATTTGAATATAATAATATAAATAAAAATTTAAAATTTAAAATAATTATTATTTTATTTATAAAATTGATAACATAAAACGTAACAAAATATATAATTTGATATTCACAAATTCTTCTTTTGGACGATGCCAAATCTCATTAAGACGTCCCAGTCTACGCCAGATATTAAAGACTCATGCATTACTGCATCGAGTGTCTTTCTTGTCAATTTTGTTCTTTTGTTATCTTTGATTACATTTTTCTTTCCAATAGTGTTTGCTATTATGATTATTGTTAGTAATAATTTTGAAATATTTGAATATCTAAAATGTTATGTTAATATTAAAATGTTATGTTAATATTATGTATTTCAATATCTAAAATGTTATGTTATTCTAAAATGTTATGTTAATAATATGTTTCAGAAAATATTTTTCATGTATTTTTTAAAGATAATTTTTTTCCATTTAAATTAATAATAATAAAATATTTTTCATGTATTTTTCAAAGATAATTTTTTTTCATTTAAATTAATAACAATAATATATGTTTAAGGTCACCTACTTAAGTTGTATATGATGTAATGTAAAAGGTTGGTACCTTATTACATAGATTATACATTTTAAATAATAAATAGTTTTTCAAGTTAATAGTTTGCATTAGTTTATCTCATATAAAAATATGAATGTTTTTTTTGTTGTTTGCTAAGTTGTTTTTGACTTGTTGGACTACCTTGTGGTTGAGAAGCCACTAGCAACTTTTAATATGGCTGAATTTTTTGTCTTATTAAGCTTCAAACTGGAAACTTTAACATCACCTCTAAGACATAAAAATATGAATAATAATACCAAAGACTAAATATATTTACTACAATGATAATAACAGAAACTAAATATGTTTAGTGCATTAAAAAAATGAAAAAAATTTAATGAAAATTATCAACTAATGCTTGAACATAATTTAGATAGGTCCATCAATACCACTTTGGAGACATTCCTAAATTCATTCATGTTAGAATATAATAGAGTATATAATAAATCATGTCTATGACTAGTTCTCTTTCTATATAATAGCATGTATATTAATAATTCTCTTTATATCAACATTGTATATGAGTAATTCTCTTTATATCAACATTTTTAAGAAACCCTTAGAATGTTTTAAAAAGTCACATCATTAAAAAATAAAAAATAAAAAAATAAAAAAATTTACAAAAGCTTTTGCTAAAAAAATATTAACTAGTAAAAGAATCTTTTAAGAATATTTAATGTATAGTCAATGGAATAGATGTGTCATCTATATTAAATCTTCCTGATTTTTTTTTTTTTAACTTATTCAATTTCATTGAAACATCAAAAAGTATATTCAACCAAAATTGAATAGAAAAAAATATTTTTCTTATGATAATATGAGATTTTCATTCTTTCCACAAATAAAAATAGCATACATCGATACAACAAGTCTTTCAACTACATTACCCATAAATAATGATTTTATCTCATGGATTTAGAGAATCTATAAGGATTCTAACTTTATTATTTATAGTAAAGAAATAAGTTCTCTTTGCTAAATTTTTAAACCTATCAATTCACTTCATCTACTAATTTCTTAACATATTTCTTAACATATGTAAACATTCCAATTCTATTATTTATAGTAAAGAAATGAATTCATTTTTTTTTTATCTAAATTTCCAATCCATGAATTCACTTTATCAAATTTCTCAACATATAGAAATTATGTTATTCTTTTGAAACATTTGTGTAATGAAACAAATTCATCTTCATTTTCAATCATAAATGAGAAATCATATAATAATTATGTCATATATATCTTTCCACTTTCCATAAATAAAATTTAGAAATTGGGAAATTGGGAGATTAGAGGTAGAAATTTAAAGTACACAAAATGATATTGTTTTAGATCACTATTCTAATTACATCTATCGTCAAAGACAAAAAATGACTATCTCACATTTTTTTTATATTGCATCTTTGTTATTTGTGTACAAAGACTACTCCACTCTAGGAGGAATAATAGGGGACATAAATCTTCATGTGTAGCTATTGTAGTCTTCCTTCTGTGCTATGAAATATGTTAATTTCATGATTGACATCACCCTTTTGATGTTGGCTTCATTTATATTCCCTAAGGGTTTTAGAATATACTTTATCAACATTTCAATTTGATATAATTTTCTTTTAATTGATGTTTGATAATTACANTGTGCTATGAAATATGTTAATTTCATGATTGACATCACCCTTTTGATGTTGGCTTCATTTATATTCCCTAAGGGTTTTAGAATATACTTTATCAACATTTCAATTTGATATAATTTTCTTTTAATTGATGTTTGATAATTACAAGATTTTGAATGAGTTATCATAGCATCGTGTTGAATTGTATTACATCAATTTTATGGACTTTGAACCTTATATTTTCCACACAATTTTCACTTCATATAAGTTTTTCATTCTCCATCATTTATACTATACATCTCAAGATGTTTTATCTTTCATTCTTCCTAAAATTCACATTTTTTTTTAATACTAATAGTTTTTCTGTTTATCGAACCACTCCATTTTTCCTCGTATCTTTTCTTGTGATGCTCAAACATAAATCAATCACAAAAATCTTTATCCATATTTTGAATAAATTCAACTTTCAAGTCAAGAATATTAATGTGCTTCCATCATTACACTATTATACTCTACAATATCCATAAAGTTTATCCAAATTCAAAGCATTTCTAATTATATAATGCATACAAACTTAAAGATAATAAAAATAATTATGAAAAAAGATAATTTAAAGAAAAAATAAAATTAAATAAAAAAACTTGAATTAATATTATTATAACATTTTATTTTACTTTTCCAAATTACTTTTCAAATAATATCTAGAAAACAATATCTATAAAAATATATAAATATCTACCTTCATACACTTTATCTTAAACTTTTTCAAATCAATTTTCAAGTAATATCTATAACTATTTAATATAAAATATTTATAACCATCTATTGTTAATATTTTTAAATAGGTAAAGATCGTATACTCTTTGAGTCCCAAATATAATATACCATAGGGATGATCGGCTCAAAATATTGGCTCGAAAATTTCTTCACTTAATATATTTTAATCATTTTGGTTTATATTTTCTTTAATCATTTAAATTTGTAAAGGAGCTTCTTTAGTAAAAAAAAATGGTTTTAAAATTTTTTCAATCAATATTTTTAATAATTTAGGTTTATATTTCTTTTAATCATTTAAATTTGTAAAGGAGTTAATATTTCTGGTTTATATTTCCTTTAATCAATAAGTTTATTAGATATAAATGTTTCTTAGAAAAATATAAAATTTAAAAAATAATTAAGTAATTTTTTTTTTATTTGTAAAAATTATAAAAATTAAAAGAATAACTTATTTTCGATGTTTGAGTTTAGAAACCAATCTTATATATATAATTAAATTAAACAAATTTAATAAAAAATTAAAATTAATATATTTTTAATAATCTTAATCCCAAATCAAAAAATCTTATTTTACTAGCTTTACTTTAAGAATAAGAAAAAACATAATTTCTACAAACTGGCCCAAACCATTAACAACAAAAATTAAACCATTGAAATGGTCCAATTCTCTTGGAACCACTCATAATTGTATTGAATTTAACTACTGATACATACAAGATAACATTAGAAACAAGTAGGTAAAAGTAGACTAGTTGAACTCATATTTATATACGACAAACAAAACTGCAGAAATTCTTCAAATCCCTGTCTAATTTTTAATGCAAAAATTATTAGTGATTTTATAATATAATATTAATAAATATGTTTTTCTTTTAATTTTCAACAATGCTCCAAGACATTAATATGTTAATTGATTAAATTGAATCCAGATTGTACAGACAAAAATAATTCTTCCCATCACCCTAATTAAACGTAATTGAGAAGAACATAATACTATATAAAATATAATAATGTTTTATATTTTTTTATACCAGTTAAAAATGCATTAAATGATTAAGTTGTTATTTATCAATAATGATGGATAATTTTGTTTTTAACGGTATTTCTATGATAATGAAGTGATTTCTATTTAAAATTATATTGGAACGAATATCCGAGAAAATGAACAGCTTACGCTAACTTAGCCGCTGTTTCTGCTCTCGGGTCTATATATCATAATATATCATTTTGCTGAATCCGCACCGTCATATGTCATGTTTATCCTAAACTCATGTGAAGAGTTTGAGCAGATCTGGAGAAGCTTCCTTACACTTTGGACATTTAAGTTCTTTTGCCTTTTGAGATCTTTTAAATTCAGCCAGCACAAGTTTCGTTTGTTATATAGGGTATTTTACAGTGGTGGATGAGCTCAGGCTCTATTTTTTGTTTTTTTCACTTTTGGTCAATATATGGAAATTAGTTAGAGTCTTTCACTTATATAAAGATGGCTCTACACAATAATGCATAGGTTAATACAAACTAGTGCATAGGTTAATACAAACTAGTGTATATTCATTTTAATTCTTGATTTATTATATGTTGATAGAGATAAAATACTTTGTAATGAAAACCATATTCCAGATTTATCATGTGTTAAGGAAAATGAAGATTATTTTTGGTTAATGATAGACAATACTTGGATCTTGTATCTTTTCCCAAAGGAAAAAACTTGTCAAATGTAAATACATGTATAGAACTAGGTATATGACATAGAAGTGTTGAAAAACATAATGCCTAATTATTTGGAAAATGATTCTTGGAATTGATTATATTGCATGTACCTTGTACTAACCCTTGTTTCCTTACATAATTGGAAGGTCTATCAGATGGATGTTAAATCTACCTTCTTGCATGGGGATTTGTAATAAGAAATCTAAATGGAACAACCCCCTCGTTATGTTCAAAATGACTCAAGTCTTCTTTGTTTAGTTTAAAATCTCTCTATAGTCTTAAGCAAGTTCCTTGATCTTGGTATTCTAAAATGGACAACTTTTTTCTTGACATTGGCTTTTCTATATGTCATTCTCACCCTAATGTCTATACCAAAAAAGTAGGAAGCCATCTCATAATACTTTTCCTTTATGTTGATGATCTTATTCTCACTAGTAGCGACCGTAAACTCGTAAGCCATATGAAATATCGCCTCAAGAAGAAATTTGAAATGATAGACTTATGCTATTTGCATTATTTTCTTGGCCTCCAAGTATTACAAACTAACGAATTTCATCTTCCCAATCTAAGTATGCATGTGATCTTATTCACCACTTTCACATGGAAGATTGTAAACCAACCCTTTATCTCTTCCATTCTAGAGTCAAATATTATACCACCTATACTACTTGAGAAGTTGATATCATTTTGTAACATTAGCTAGTTGCTAGTCTCTTATATTTGACGCATACCCATCTTGATATTTCCTTTTCTGTTGGTTTCATTACCCGATATATTAAAACTCCCCATGAAATCCATTGGAAAATAGAAAACATGATACTTCAATATATTCAAAGTATAATTCACTTTGGGAAACATTATAGTTTATGAGGGTCTCCTTTAACTACAAGGAAAAGACCCTCTAGTGGAGGCTTTTGTGGACACCCCTATAAAAATATCCCCAAAATCCGTTTATAGTGGATGATACTAGCTGAGGCGAGCGAACAGAGGTTTTAGTGGATGTTTTACGTCGGTGATTTTATAAGTACATAACACACCGATGCATTTTATACAATAGGCGCATTGGTGCCCTAAAAACTAGTGCACCATAGCAAGGTTATTTGAAATAAAGAAAAATGTTTTCTACTGCACTACGAAAATAATGACACACCGAAAAATAATGACACACAATAATAATGTCCTTTAAAAACGATGTGGTGCACAACTTAACATTGGACGCATCGGTCCGCTATTAGTAGAGTGCAGTGTTATATGGTTAAATAAAAAATAATTATGCACCAATGTAGGATTCTGTCAAAAAAATATATTCTAGTGCACTCAATTGTATCATGCGCACCAGTGCACCAATATGGAGCACTGTGCCTGGGTTAATTTCCAAATTTACGCCATGCTCTATGTAAAAATGGTTACACTAGGGAGTCTATTATTACACTGCACTATGTCATGCTTAAAAAAAAAAAAATACACCATTGTGTTTTTTCAAAAAATGTACAATGATGCATTATGTAGTAATAAACACACCGGTGAACTCGCCTTCCCAAAAACACATTCACCGTGCTAGGATTGTTTTTTTAAAATATAACTGGTGCGATCAATAAACATATGTGCCTCAGTGCAGTTGGTCATTCAGCACACCGGAACAGGGTTCTATAAAAAAGAAATTATCGACAATAAAAATATTTTTTACCATTTTCAGTGTTGTAGAGCTCAAAAGCACTGGTGCAACTTTTGCCTATCTGAAGCAACCTTCCATCAATTCATTCCTTGTTTACCTTCCTTTCATCTATTGATCGGTGCTTGAAATTCGAATTTTTCTAAATAGTGGGAAAATTTATTTATTTTTAGTACATCACAAAAATGCCTCCCCGACGAAAAAATGTCCAAGTAATGTCCTTGTTTCTTCATAACTTAAGTTTTCACTGAATTAAAATTTAAAATTGAGCGAAATTTTAAGTCTTAAAAAAATATAAAAAAAATTGTGCAGTGCATTTGAAGAGCTCGACTCGCTCTGCCTACGGTGTGACCTATTACTTTATAGGGTGCACTCCATACCTTGTTACATTTTTCAATGATGTGTTGGTAAACATAAATGCATTGACGTGTTCGTTTAACGATGCACCAAAGAAAAATATATAATTGGTAGGGTGGTGCGTCAAAATACAGATAATGCACTGGGTCGTTAAAGTACATGGCACACCACCCTTATCAGATATATTTTTACACAGTGCATTGGTAAACGTACACACCAAGGCATTCATGTTTACCAAATGCAACACTGAGAAATGTAACATTGTGTTGCGGTGCACCCTGTAAATATTTTGGTGGGAACATATGCGGTGCGATAGTAACGACTGAAATGCACCACAAAAAGTTTTGTACTTAGAAATTTGGAAACTTTTATGTGACAATGCATATATGTTCGTTACAGGAACTGGTGTGTGTAGTGAACATATATGCACTGCCTTTTTTCTGATTTCTAAATAATTGTTTACATGCATTAAGATTTTAATTTGTTTTTGGTTTAAATGGTGTGTAGGAGAAATGTAACGCACCGAGGCATATGTGTTGTAGTGTAGTGCCTGGTGTAGTACTTTTTTCCAACGCACCACATAAAATAGTAGAGCATATTATGTTTGGTGCTTTACTTTACACTGACGCACCATGGATGGTGCTCACAATATATACACACCACTAATGGTGCGTGACTAATTTTGGGGCACAGCGGTAATGCAATTAAATTACTTTTTGAAGGAAGTTATTTTTCCGTATTTATAGGTAAATTTACCATTCAATAGATTTTTTTTTTATGTTTTATGTATGACTGAGGTTGATGTATTTCATATGTTAATCATGCATAGACATGATTGGAGAGAGAAACAACATTATTAGAAGAAGAGGGTGGACCTATAAAATGTTGTACGGGAATGGGTGGAGAGGGACAGGGAGAGGGAGAGGGATTTGTACCCTCACCCTATTACTACAACTACTCAAGTTCTCTTGATGAATCTAGGCCTCCTTAAGTACTATGAAAAGAATACATACCTTAGGGGGAACTCAAGGTTGATGGTGCATCTGATCAATCAATGGGATATACATGTACAGGCTTTCTGTGTGGGTCCAGATCAATAGCCCCCATATCACTAAGAAGGATATTTACTTTATCACTGGGATACCCAAGAGAGGGGAGGATTTTCCCTAGTTCCCATATGTCCCAGTAGTTGTTGCAGTTGAGATTCATCTCATGTACTCTCAGCAATATATTGGGGTGGATGTACTATCCCCAAATGATTTTTATGTGTCTGGTGGACAACTGAAAATCACCTCTTTCGGTGTAGAGGAGGTTAGGTTCCTCTCATTGTTAGTAACTACCATATCCCACTTTACCAGTGATGGGAAGCACATTATTTTCCTCTTTTGTATTATCTTGATTCGTTGGTATAGATGTTGTTGGTCACTATAATTGCTTAATTAATTTTAAACAACTAAGTGAAACATAAATTATCAACCCAAGGAAGTCTTTTATTTCAAAGATAACCACGCACTGTATATGCTCAACTCCAAAAGCAACTTAGTGTTGTAGTAAAGAAATCTATACTAATTATACTTGCTTGAATGAACCAAAGCTCTGAATTAAATCACAGGAAAGTAACCTCCCTATTGCAATTCCTTAAAGATCAATCTAAGAATCCCAAGTTACATTAAAATAACACTTGCAATGGGAAAGAACAACTATTCTGCAATCAGAGAATAGGACCCTTACTCTCAAACAAAGACTTCAGCATTAACACTCTTTTCATGAAAACAATAATGCAAAAAAAAATTAACTCTATCTAACAGAAAACAAAGCACTTAGTTCCTTTCCGTCTAAGCAGGAGCCTTGAGCCTTACTTCTTTTTTAGCACACTTGTGAGGTTTGAGGTCTACAGAGAACAGGGCAGTCTAATTCCTTTCTTTCTGAGCAGGGATCTCTAACCCAGTTTCTGGCTAACACCAAGGAAAGTCTACAGAGAACAGGATGTTTTGGTTCTTTCCTTTCTGAGTAGGAACCCTTAATCCAATCCCTGGATAACACACTTGCAAAGGTAAATGAAACCTACAGAAGACAAGGTCTTGTAGTCCCTTTCTGTTTGAGCAGGAAACCTTTAACCAAATCTCTGGCTAGCACACTTGCAAAGGCAAAGGAAATTTACAGAAGACAAGGTGTTGTAGTCCCTTTCTGTCTGAGCAGGAACACTTTAACCAAATCTCTGGCTAGCACACTTGCAAAGGCAAAGGAAATATACAGAGGACAAGGTGTTGTAGTCCCTTTCTGTCTGAGTAGGAACACTTTAACCAAATCTCTGGCTAGCACACATGCAACAGTAAATGAATTCTACAGAGGGTATGATGTTTCGATCCCTTTATGTCTGAGTAGGGACCTTTAACCAATTCTCTGCTAGCCTCACAAAATCATCACACGAGATTGCTGATAAAAAGAATTATAAATTCCATTCAATAACTAAGACAGAGTCAGTAGTGTTTCAGCAAAGCAGAATTCATTAAAACAGTGTTTCAGCAAACGACAGTTAAACAAAACGTAAACATAAATTATACTAACACACTTCTATCTAATGGGTGAATCTTGTGATGAAGGTGGGCCCTCCCTTCTCACAAGATTCCCCTAAACGAAAAGCTAAAGAAGGATACTCAAAGCAGTTTTATATTCATCTGTCGAAATATCACATTACAAATTGAAAGAATAGAATACGTCCTGCTTCTTTGGAGTTGCTTCAATGTATCAAAACTTGGATATTCCGAATGGTGATTTCCCCTGATTTAAAGAGGAAATCCCTTCGATACAATCATTACAATGCATATCTGAATCCTATCCTAAGTCGGATCTTCTTTCTAAATCAGCATAAGATGTCCTAGTCTCACGCAACCAAATGCTATTACAGGAACTGAACAGGATATTGCTGTTACGGCTGGTGTAACAGCTTCTTCTTCATCGTTGCTGATGTTGTTTCAGTATCACAGTTCACGGGCTATTTCAGCCACGTGAATTGTGCTCTGACTGTTGACCGCTGACTGTGGCGGCTTCCTTGTGTTTCAGCAACATCGGTTCTGGCAGTTTCTCTGTGTTTCAGCATCTGCAACTCTGGACTGTGTACTAGCTCCGTGTTTCAGCATCTTGCGACCTCGGACTGTGTAGCAGCTCTATGTTTCAGCATCTGCGGCCTCGGACTGTGTAGCAACTCCATATTTCAGCATCTGCAGCCTCGGACTGTGTAGCAGCTCCGTGTTTCAGCATCAGTTCTGTGTTTCAGCAACGACGACCTTGGACAGTTCTGAGTTTCAGCAATAGGCCTTGAATGAAAATCTGCAGCTATGGACACTTATGCACTTCTAATCAATGGTTAAGTACAAAAGCAATGTAAAATATTATGCAAAACAGATTAAGCATATAGTAATGAGAAGGGACATTGTATACCTTTAAGATGATCAGATAAAGTGATATTATGAGTCTAAATACAAGTGATGAAGGGTATAATAATGGAAAAAAGTATGGGCAAAAAGGTACAATATGTGGTCCTAACATCCCCCCAACTCAAGGTGTTGCATGTCCTTAGGCAACTCACTCTGAATCAGAGTCTTGATACTAGCTCTGATCGTGTAAATTACTCAAGCAGTAGCTCCGGGTGGTACTGTTTGTTGGCGTTTTGAACCCCTGGACATGTTGCAGTCTTTGCCATGTTGTTGTCTCGGCCTTCTGAGACAATTTATAACTGACTTGATATGTTTCTATTGGCAGCCAGAGGAGGGGAAAGTAAAATTTGTACCCTATCCAGTTTTCAGCACAATGTCTAACACACTGGATGTAGCTGGGTACCCTTGAAATTGTTGCTTCTAAGTTGGTCGGACCAAAAGGGTTGTGTTGTTGCCTCTTTTCTGTGGATTGCTGCCAAAACAGGTTGTTGGCCTGGAGGGCAGGAATCTCTATGGCAATGATGCTTTGCTGACATTCTTGGAGCACTACTGACTGTAGCTGTTGAACATGCTCAGTCACCCCTGGTTGTTTCAGGACCTCATAATATTCTGAAATAAATCTGGCTACCCTCTCTGGTTCTGGTCTAATCCAGAGGAGTTTATTGTCCTCATTGTGCTTGGCAGCCGAAAAATCACTCTGCCACAAAATTTTATTGTAAAGAAAAGAAGTGAATGCTCGAAGTTGAACATCTCCAACAAGAGGGTTTATATTGAGCAACTTGTTTTTGGGAAGAGCCTCATTATGGAAGTATGCTTCACATAAGAGGTGTTGATCCCGGATGGAGGCTGCTAGAAAGGTTTTAACAAAATCTGTTGGTTGTATTACTTCATAGGATTTTCCTTCTATAATTGCTTTGATTTGGAACCATGTGAGTCTCTCTATGAGAAATAAAGAATAGTTACAAGAAGGTTTCCTTGTGGCCATTAGTGTGTGCATCAAATCAAAGATCTTGAACATTCTAGCTTTTAAATCTCTGTTTTTCTTCTTGACTTCTCGAACTTCCTGGCGTGTCAGATCCAATGCTTCCCAATTTGAGAGAGTGTGATTCCTCCAGGTTTGCCTGTGTATTTGCAGATATTGGGCCTGTGTCTCAGCATACTCCTTCTTCCTCTTTTGTATCTCTGCATGCTTGTCCCACGGCCGAGTTTGTGTTTCAGCATCTGAAGCAGTGGGATTAGGCAAGGTTTGAGTGGATTGTTCCCTGGAAGTGGAGAGATTGATTTGGCTGGAAGGTGTAACTTCCTCCATGGGCACTGTTTGCACAGCCTTGTTGACAACCAGAGGGACTTCTTCCTTGATCCTAGAAGAACCTATTGGTTCTTGTGTTGCAGCAGGTTCAGTCTTAATTTTGCTAGGGCCTGCTGGTTCTTGTGTTACAGCAGTTTTGGTTGTGAGCTTGGTGGAACCTATTGGTTCTTGTGTTGCAGCAGGTTCAGTTTTGGCTTCAAAAGGGGAAGGAGGAGGGACTGTTCCTGGTAGTGGCACTTGAATGATCTTATATCCTGCCCGATAATAAATATCTCCGCATTGGGAGCACATGTATTCCTTGCATATGCTTTATGTAGTTTGTTCTTCCAGGGTTGTTGTTCGTTCCAAGGCATACTGATTTAATTCTTTTTCATATGCCTCCCTTGCCCTGGCTAATTCTTGTTGATATGCTTCCAGTTGAGACTTTAAAAACTCGTTTTCTTCCAAGACATCGGCCATTGTTGGTTTGGATTTAGAGATGACTGGTTCTTGTGTTTCAGTCATCGTCTCCTTAGCTAGTTCTTGTGGAGAAGCTATGGGAATGGCAACTGATGCCTGTGTTTTAGCCTCTTGGTGCAAGGAGAGTAGTGTTTCAACACCTTCAACTTTTGATTCCTGCATCTCAGTGTCAATGTCAGCGGCTAGTTATTGTGTTTCAGTCGGAGCACCTGGGGTCTCTAATTTCTGTGTGTCAATTTCTGTGTCAGTGGTTGGTTCTTGTGTTTCAGCCACTTCATTTGAGACGAATGATGTCTGGGCATCTGGTTCCTGTAACTCGATGTCACTATCAGCGGCTGGTTCTTGTGTTTCAGCCGTAGCTTTTTCTTGTGCTTCAGTTATGGTTGGTTCTTGTGCTTCAGCCACTGAGTGGGTAGCTGTTTCAGCTATTTTATATGAGACAAATGGTGTTACAGTATCCTAGGCAACTAGTTCTTGTGTTGCAGCGCCCGTGGCTGGAATAGGCAAAGATCGAGGGGTTGGGAAAGTTGGAGGTGGACGGGGCGTTAGTCGAATTGGTGGGGCATCTAGAGTAGTGGTCATCAGGGGTGGTCTTGTGGAGGCTCTTATTCGCTTTTTCTGTAAGAAAGGTGGAAAAAGGGGGAGCTTGTTTCCGTTTTCGTGGAGGCCTTTCTTCGATGATGGGACACGTGGACTTCTCTGGTTCAGAGTCATCAGTGAGAATGTGAAGGGCCGGAGTGGAAGACTCTGGTGCGGTATGCAACGATTCAGATATGGTGGGGGGACTGACTGGACTGGTTGATTCTGTGGGCGAAATATGGGGTACTTCGGGAATGTCTGGGGGGTTTTGCTATTGCTGCTCGTGGGGAATTTCAGCAGCTGGTTGAGGGTTTATAGGTGGGTTATTTACTAGGGGGATTTGTTGGGAAAAACCCCTTTGAATGAGTAATTGGACAAGGCGATGGTGGGTGAGTGACAGGGTGGGATCTTTTGCCATACGACAGTAGTGTGACATATTCTTTAAACAACCCAGCAAATCATATGGAATGTTGACCCGTTTTTTATGCCTTAAATGGGAAAGCAAAAGGAAGTCGTGCTGATAGACTACCTGATAACGACCTTCGCAGGTCAGGTAGTTCTTGATGAATTTGGCGACTCCCGACCATGGACGTGGCAGTGAACTGAGTTGAACGCCTCTGCCCTTCAATACAATTCTTTCCTCAGGCAGGTAGAAGATCTGTTGGACATCCTTAATGATATTCTTTCGACTGAACACTCGAGTGCCGTTTCTGGGGAGGCCTGAGACTTATGCTATGTCTTCCTCTGTTACAGATATTCGGGCGCCTGCGACTACAGAATGGTCCTCCTGGAGATTTTGGGCGAACTGTAGGACTTGTTGTTCGTTATACCACTGGAGTCTGCAGAAGTAATTCAGCCAACCTGCTTGCTCGAAAATTTGATATGCTACTGGGTATTGTTCGAGCAGTGCTGTGGTAGCAGGTTCATTCCTTATGATGGATCATCCCATGGCTACTAGCTTAGTAAAATACAATGTCGAGAGTTTGTGTATCAGCTCTGGTACAAAGTGAGTTTTTCCGAGCAACATTATGCAGGAATAGTGGTTAAATAAGCGAAAGGGTGGTGAACTGGGATGGCGGCGGTGAGATCGGGTGAAATGATGGTATCGCGGATTTGACGTGTACTTCCCCTCCCGTCAAGTGTGGTTAGTACTAATTGTACTTGAATGGTCATAATGACGTAGAATCTTTCTCATTATCTATAGCCTAACTGAATTACATAAACTTTACATACCTTTGCCTTACCATTTGGTTCGTTCGGCCAACCAGATATCATGCTTGTTCGTGGTGATGTTGTTGTGGCGGAGATCGTCGAGGGTTTGCTGACTAGGAGGACGGACTATGATCTGAGGGCGTAGAGTCCTGCTGACGGACGGTGGTGAGAGACTGGTGTTTCAGCAATAGAGAAGAACGGAACAATTGTTGTAGATGAAGAACTGTTGATGATTGGTGTTTTCAGTATCGGGAGAAAATGAAAAAGTGCTGAACAGTGGTGTTTCAACATCGTGAATGAATGATGAAGGGTTGTTGGGAAATGGTGTTTCAGCAACGGAAAGAGGCGAAACAATTGCTAGACGGAATTGTTTCGTCGATGATGGAGGGTGAAAAAAATGAAGGGTTGCTGATAATGGTGTTTCAGCAACAGAGAAGAACGTCGAAACAAGTGTTGGACGGAGTTGTTTAGGCAATGAAAATAGTGAGAAAATGGCGGGCTGGAGTGTTTTGGGAGTGGGAAGAAATGAAAAATGTTGAACATTAGTGTTTCAGCATCGGGAAAAATGATGAAAGGTTGCTGGTAACGGTGTTTTAGCAACGGAAAGGGAAAAAAAATGAAAAGTTGCCGGTAGAGGTGTTTCAGCAACAGAAGGGAGAAAGGTGAAACAAGTGATGGACGGAGTTGTTTCGGTAATGAAAATGATGAGGAAATGGTGGACTGGAGTGTTTGGGGAATGGGAAGAAATGAAAAGTGTTGAACAGTGGTGTTTCAGCATCGGGAAGAAGGTCGCCAGTGTTCATCAACGGTGTTTCAGCATCGTGAAAATCAGCAGTGCTACACAGTGGTGTTTCAGCATCGTGAAAATCAGCATTGCTGCATAGCGGTGTTTCAACATTGTGAAAGCTTGTCTCTTTGAAGAAAAATCGGCCTCTCCTGTGCTTTGATCGGGATCCTACAAAAATCGACTGTAGGACGATATTTCTTGACAGGGATTATTAGTAAATGAAATCTAATCGAATCTAATATAATACTAAAGGAAATCTTTAAAAGAATTAATTGTTACTAGGGGTAGAAACCCCCTCAATGAAAAGAAGATGAGCGTCTGCCATGCATGTAGCCTTAAAATGTTCTTTAGAAATAGGTTTCTGGTACAGACGGAGCCGATGACAATTTACAAGTAACGGAGTTCTGGAGTCATCGATTGTAAGGAGCCTTACTGTTCCATTAGGAAAAACTGTGTCTACTTCGTAAGGTCCTAACCATCTTGTGCGTAGTTTCCCTTGAAATTCTTTGAACCGGGAATCATACAGTA
>ML776548.1:2128687-2154690 GCA_009831015.1 Picea engelmannii
ATGGTGTTTTTTGTTTATTGATCATGTTGATGGTGTACTTAATTTATATGTTTATATTGATGTGTATATTGTTAGGTCATGTTAGATATGTTTGTTAAATGTGCTTGATATGTGTGTATGTTATAATATTTTTTATTAGATGTGCATTTTTCCTGTTGATCATGATGATATACTTAATTAATTTATATGTTGATGTTGATGTGTACATTTTTGGGTCATGCTAGATATATTTAATCTTAAATGTGTTTGATAGATGTGTATGTTAAGTGATTCTTGTTAGATGTGTTTGATAATGATGTTAGGAAATACTTGTCTTTTGTTAGATGTGATCACAATGATGATGCCCTGTTAAATTATTAGATATGTGTGCTAGCTAATTAATGACATGTATATGTGTTAGAGGTATATATAATTAGATCATGTTAGCTAACAAATATAAATGTGTATTTTATATGTTGTTTATGTTTCTTATAGGATGTTTATCATCATCATGCTTATTTTTATAAACTACTAAGTTCAATATGGTTCACTAGTAAATTTGGGTCATTTTGTGACGGCTCTTTCGACGTTATGTCATGGATATTTCGACGAATCTTGGGTCTCCCAAATGTCACTCCACATTCCATGACAAGTGTGACGAACCTAAAAAAATGTCACAATAGCGACTACCAAAGGAAGTTGTCACAAGCCCAACAACCAATACTTGGTGTCACATGAGCGACAAATAAGGGATATAGTCGCAAGAGAGAAAAGGTATGGAAATCATTGCAAGCACGAGAAGGGAGGGAAATCGTTGCAAGAGAAAAAAAGTAGGGAAATCGTTGCAAGAGTGACAAGGTAGGGATGTCTTCGCAAGAGCGACAAGGTAGGGATATCGTTGCAAGAGAGACAAGGTAGTGATATCATTGCAAGAGAAACATTGTAGAGATATCGTCGTAAGAGAGACAAGTTAAAGAATATTGTGAAGAGTCAACTAAGAGGGAGTTTTAATGAGTTTAATGTGAGGAACTCACAATATATCAAGGCCTTGCAAGAACTCTAGGTCAACTCCTTGGAGGCATACTGAATGGTGGTATATTCCCACCTTCGCCTGATACCATACTTGGATGAGTACGTGGTCATATACCATGGATGCAAGAGGGTGGAATGTTGAACATGTTCATGATTTCATTCTAGTTTCCCTAAATGTTAGATTTTTAGGCTGCATGTATTCTTGTCCAAGAGTTTGGGAGAATGTTGGATGTATGCTTGTTTTTTGGGTTTTTTAGAGGTTTACATGAATTCTTGGTTTATGGACTGTGTAGAGTTTGACATGAATTCTTGGTTTTTAGATTGTGTATAGGTCGACATGAATACTTGGTCTACATATGGAGATGAATTTTTTGGAGTAGGACATTAACAATCCTTGTATAAGGTTTGAAATTTTTTTATTGTAAGGGGCCAATTGTTGTTGCTACACATTTACTTTGCTTGTTTAGAATATATAAAGGATAGAAGTTCAAGGAAAAGTTTGAGGAACCATCAATATTTATGTACCAAGACTCATGGATATAAGGAATAACAGGATGGTTGATGGGGAGAACTAAGGTTCAATTAGGCCATGGATAGTGAGTGGAGAAACCACTTGAGAAAAAGAAGGAAAGATATATGTTCCATCAAACGGGGGATATGTTGAAGAGGCTGGGAGAGGGTCATATCAAGGGAAACAACTATTGATCTAATATGAGGGTCTTCCCTCTTTCTTGGAAGAGAGGTGAGTTTCAAGCTAAGAGGGAGGTTTAGTGAGTTGAATGTGAGGACCTCACAATATATCAAGGCCTTGAAAAAACTCTAGCTCAACACCTTGGAGCCATATCGAATGGTGGATATGGGGAAAGGGATCATGAGAAATGACTTAAACTACCATGTAAATAATGTTAATTTGAATGGCCCCATCATATAGAGGTAAAACCCTAGAGAAGGAATTACTTTGGGAAGTAACCATGTAGGATTCCAAAGACAAAGAAGAGGAACCTCACTTATTTTCAAGAGAAGGGACACAACACTCCCTATTGTAGGGGAAGGCTAGTATAAGAAGTAGCATTTGCAAGATAGAGGGGGGATAAAAGTAGTCTTTGACCACTTCCAAAATGGCATCATCCTTTTTAAGAAGGACAAGGACTAAAATATCTTCAAGGGAATTTTATATATTTCCATCAAGGACATGGAAAATTCTTATGTGGAAAATTTTACATGGAGGCATTTCTCCCAAACCTCTTCATGAAAGATTGTGAATCTATGGTGCATGCACAAATATGTGAGATGTGGTTTTATGATAATATTTTGAATTATCCAATCAAATTGCTCATTTTCATTATATGGATATTTGTCGGTCATGACCTTGTGTAAACCACTCCATTTGGTGTTTGTTGCACTAAGTGAAAAAAACAATGTTGGAGAATTATAAGACATAAGTTAGGTATGAGCTATTTTTTACCTCTTTATTCCCTTTTATTTTAATGGTATTCATATTTTGTATTGATCAAATGAGGAATTACCCCTGAACTGATTCCATTAGACACAAAGTCAATCATAAGGCCAACTAAAGAGAAAAAAAAACACATGCTAATTAATCTAGGAGTCAAACATGCAAACAAACCTTCTCACAAAGAAGTGCTAGTTGGTGATGGAATCCAACATCGCAGGATTGATGTTTGAAGGGGTCGAGTTTCAGCGGGTGGAAAATTTACGTTGACAACCTGCTTAATGAACTAAACACCTTGGTGCAAGTTACCTCACCGAGCAATGGGCATCCCTCCAAGGAGTTTGAGTGAGTCTAGCCAATGTCGATCCCAGGTACAACACCACTTTCCCCGTGCCATCACCTTGTGTAGGACTTCTAAAATATTGTGGCCTCTATGTTACCACCTAATATACCAAAGAAGAGGGGGGATAGTCGACAGTTGACAACAAAACCAACAAAGCAAGGTTGATTACTCTGTCAGCCCCAATGTGACCTCGTGATTGACCCTTGTTTTAGAAGGGATTCCCAAAGTCAGTGATATAACAATTATATTTCACTCCGTAACTCAATGCTTATGTTTTTTTAGCATATTTGGAAAGTTATTCTCACAATATTATTCCAAATCTCTAGACCTAATCTAAGATGGCTTTGAAGATCCTTAGGAATGTTGCTAGATAAATTTTAATTAGCGCTTTATTTTAGGATGTTTTTACTCAAAGGAGTGGTCATGAACCGATGGCGTTTTGACTCGACTCTTTAAACTGTGCAAGAGGAAAATGAAATGCAAGAATTTCAACTTTGATGAAAACTAGCTATGGGAAGGAGCAAGGGGTTTTGATAAAAGAAATAATTTCTTGATAGATAACTATGTGTGCACTTCTAATGACAAAAAATATGAGCTAATTATCCGGATAAATGGAAGAAAAATGACCCAAATTTTAAAAATACCATGAAAATGTCATAGTTCACATAGTACACCTATACAACATTGAATCAAATGTTATCATTTCTAACATAGTAAAATTTTATGATTTTAGAGACCACCATACACATCTTAAATACTCATAAGAATCATGGGGGCTTCACCTTGTGGATGATGAAGAATTATTTAAGGGAAATGGGAAATGGGTACTCAAAGAAACATACATAGGGACATATACCTGTAAGTGCATATCCTCAAAGTAAATCATCATCCTCATATCATATTTTAACAATTGAGTGGTGAAGTAAACATGGATGTGGTGTGGTCATCTAGCAACATGATCAACAATGGAAGTGATATCACTGGATTTCATAATAACAGGGAATGTCATAGGATCGTTTTAGGGGTCCTAAAGAGGCATAAATGGAACTTGCATATTCTTTAATTGTTTCCTTTATCAATAATAGTTGGTACAAGAGTGGGGACCTCTACATATTTGGTAATTTTGTTTCAAATTATTATAATCAAATCAAAGGGTGCATTCTAGGGGCTCTCGGGATAACAAGATCCAAGTGTGGGTTTCCCTATCTATCTTTACCAATGAAATATGGAGTAATATTATGGTTCTAGCCTTCATTAGTGGGTGGAACAATAAGGTTTATCTTGTATATTCTTAAGTGAGGCTAAAAATTAGGTGGAAAAGGAAATAGAAATGGTTGGATATTTGGGTCACCCATGTACAAATGGCCTATCTGGTATAATTTGGAAAATTAATTTAATTCTGCATTAAAATGAAAATAAAACATTATTATTTTCCTTATCCCACCTCTTCATACAACTATGTCCCTTTTTCATATAAAAACTCATCTAACAAACCAAATATAACTGAAAATGCAATTTACAATCAACCTTATAGACCCAACATATTCAAGCAATCATAAACTGACTCGATTATGATTGAAGAAAAATAGTGCATCTATATAATGAATTTATTTATGATCCTTTTATAGTTGGTTATAGAAAGAGTGAAAAAATGAGGGAACAGATGTTGGCTAACAAATGAGGCAAATTGTGTTCGCAAAAGTTCTAGTAAAGGCCCAATTCTATGTAAGTGATTAATAGTAAGCATGTGAAGTTAGGCACAACTCTTAAAATGTTTTTCATTGTAAAACACTCTTAATGAAGAAAATTCATATGGGTTTTGGGTTTGAACTAATGAAGCATGATTCCCACAACCAAAATAATCATCAATCTATGACATACATGGGAAACATAACCCAAAACTGAAGCTTATGCTATCATTTATAAGGTAAGACAAGAACTAAAAAAAATATTCAAATGAGCGATGATAGATTTCTTATGCTTGAGTATGGCACTCTTTTAATAATTTAAATCCAATGAAAGGAGGTGAAATGGTGTTTTATTCAAACCTCTCAAGTGTTGGGAAATTCAAAGCCTTCGTATATGCCAAATTTTGCTCATGCCTGTAATGAGTATTATAGGCCAGAATATGTTCATACTTATAATGAGTAATGGAAATTAAAAAAATCATTTTGAGTTTGAGTTTATAATGATAAATATGAAATCAAATAATATCCATTCAAACCCTTTAGTGTTGGTAAATATCAAAGTGAATAGAATGATGGTTTTGAGGCCATGAGACTATTATATGTGCAAAAATATTCAAGGTACATGAAGTAGGTAATCCAAGGTTGAACATAACAACAATGAGAGGATTGGGTTTGTTATCACTTGCTCATAACTAAAGGAAAATGGACCAAAACTTAAAAAATTTATAATAATATGATTTTAGTTAAATTATCCATAATTGAAAGAGGAAAGTTAAGGATATTATGGCCTTCCGTTTTTCATTTTAGATAGTCATCGAACTTATCTGAGCTTTCATGATCGATTGAAATAATGTGGGCTTAGGGTGGTGAAGAAATGACACATTATGACTTGGGGAATGGTAAAGTAGGGCTTGGATGCGATGGAATAGTGGTGAAAAAATATTCCCAAATCCTAGGTTAAGCATGATGTTGAAGATTAAAATCGCATCAAGGATTTTTCCCGCAAAGTATTGCTAAAGCCTATTATTTTAAGCTAGAAAGATATATAATAATAGTAGGTGGGACCCCCTTGTAGATTGGGAGATCATATCTGGTTCTTATTTCATGTTTATGGTTGATGAAATCTTGGTTTTATTTTCAATGAATAAGGCATGTTATGTGTTGATTCTAATTGCGACAAGTGAATGATGGGTAAGGCATGTTATGTTTTTTTTATGTTTCTATAAGCTCTAATTTCATGGTTACGATGACCTATGACTATCCATTGTTACCTTTTCTATCTGTTCTTGGATTCATTACCGTGAAACCTACACAAGAGACATGTTAGTAACAACACATAAGAGCAGTTGAAAAGAGATAAAAAACAATATGAATAAAATCCAAAAGAAAGGAATTATGATGCTATGCTATACAATGTTGCACTATGCATTTTGAAGTTTAAATTGATTGTTGTTAGTCCTAGCTAACTGGGTTAGTGGCTATATGATTTATTTGATTTATATGGAAATAGATGTGATCTGCGCTATAGTATGGTTAGAAGTGGCTAATGTGACATAGGGTGGCGCTCTTGGAAATTAGTGGATGTTGGTTTTGATGCATGGTTTAATTCAATGAATTAATGGATTAGTGGGATGGTGTGTACTAAGGAATTGAATGAATGGAGGATGAAGGTGACATACATTTACTTCAAGTCACTCCATACCCCTCCCACTGGTCATCACCCTAGCTATTGTTGAATTGTGCTCGTTGTGGTTAAGCTTCGATTTTCAAGAAGAGGAAGAACTGCTCGACCAATCTTGCATTTTTAAGGTTTTTGTGGTTACAAGTATGTCTTTTCACCATCCACTAACCTTCTCTCGTTATGAAGTAGATATTGGTTGAGCAATGTATGGGTCTATTATTTCCTTAAGTATGGAAACTCTGTAAAATTGTGATATTTTTTTGAAATGAATGGCTGGTGTGGTTTTCATTGCAATAATGTTTGAAGTCGTAGTTTCGCTAATCATCTTGAGTGTTAGAAGCCATGAAGGATATTTTTCATCCTTATTGGTATTGGATGAAGGGTTTTCATTCAGTCTAGATTGGTTGGTTGTCTCCACATTTGTTATCAACATACCCAATCGTTTGTTGTTATGGGGTTTGCTAGATTTGAAAAACTTGGTGTCACTGCGTATCATTTCACTTGAGTGTGGGTTCGTTCATGTTACTGATGTTTGCGCAGTGGATTATTTTTATTCCAAAGGGCTTGCTTGAGGCCAATCTCTATTTCTTAGCTCCGTTTTATCTCAACATTCTTCGAGTGATTGGGAAAACCATGAGGGTTATACCCTGCATGTTCTAAGTGTTGTTACAGGACCAAATGAAGCCTTTGCTCCTATGTTCATAGTCTCTCCTATAACGGGAATTGTCACCCCGTCTATGAATTTATTGGTGGTATACCCTCTATCTGCACTATTGGCCTCAGAGGTTATCACCCAATGTTGGGGGTCGACTCGTGTCTCCCTGTGTTGGACCACAGAGAAAACACTTGAATTATCAAGCCTTTTTTTTATAGAGGGAACCATTATGTCCTGTCAGGTATGTTGTTGATTGTTATGAGTTGGTGGTGTATTATCAACAATGTCGATCACTATCTCGTCCCTGTGGATTATGTTGACAGTGGTGTTGGTTTTGGTATTTAGTCACTGCATTGGTTATTATGACATTTGAACTGTTAACCCAACATTAGTTATACTTGATTAAGTCACAACGATGCTTCGTGCATGATGCATTGGTTTGTGTTGGCTTCCTACAACATGTTATGTTGAGTTAATGGTTGTTTTGACTGTTTGTTTTAAATTGACAAATGGGAGTATTGCAGTCGTGGTAATTATGGCATGACCATCCACTATAGATGCTATAGATATTATTTGATTGTGCCATCAGAGATGGTCACATGTTTTTAAAAAATATGGTTTTGTTGCAATTTGGTTGATCTGTGAGATGAAATCGGGCATACTATTGTTGCCTCGTTGTATTGGATTGATAGCCCAACATTGTGGATGTTTAGATTCAGAGTAACTAGACTTGTATAGTCATAGAAATGCTCTGGTTTTTTGTCGAATGGTATGTGTATTCCACAACATAGTTTGAGTTGAAATGGTGATTGTTGCCTGTGTGCTTAAATGGAAAGTCATAATCTTTCCAATTTAAATATTGATGGTTGTGATCATTATTTTTTTGGGATTAACTGTGTAGAGTAATTCATTAATATCTTACCCATATCCATGAGTATTAGCCGCAACAAACCAATAATTCCCATGATTTGAATAGTCCACTTAACACTCATTGCATCGGGTGATGCTCACAGGGGTGAAGAAATGGGATTGAAACCAGCGAAATGAATCGCATAGCATCAATCATCACTTATGGGGTTTGCACCCGGTAACCAAGACTTCTCGGGTGGTGACCCATCCCAGGATGATTCTAGCTCAAGCATTCTTAACTGTGGAGTTTTCACCACAATCAAGCCCACTTAGCTTGCTACCCCATTTGCAAAACCTTAGAAAGTATTGTGCCTTATGGTATCTACGCAGTTAATCCAAAAAAAATGATATCTAATATGTTGCATTGTGTAATCCCCTCTATGCCTATTGATGGTTGTATTTAGTTGTTCGTTATGTGTGTTGATGAATATCATGCATCGTAGCAAAGATAAGAATAGTTTCTATGAGAATATGTTCTCATTACAACTTAATTGTTAAATGAACTTGAGGAATGGAATTGGGTGTGATTTTAGTGTCTACATTTCATTTGAAGAAAATATTCATGCACAATGGTTGATGTTTTGATGGAACAGACGGGAACAAGTGATTGTGTGTTCATTTAGAAATTTCTTTAAATATTAATTGGGACAATTGGGAAGAAACAAAAGTCTTACAGGTTGTTGTGGAAGGCATATTGTCTTATTTTGATGACACAATGTTAATGATCTAACTGCGAACAATGAGCAAGTAATACACAAAATTGATTGATTTATACAAAGTGATTGTTAAATTAAGCACAATGATTATTTGGTTTATGTTGGATATTTTTCGTTTGATATGGAATGGTTATGGATTACTTAATTAATTTTATGAACAATATCCACTCTCCTCCCTACCATTTTATAGGATTTCTCTAATTACAATCCCCTCGCCTTCCCATGTTCATTTTTCATTCCCTATTCTTAAAATTTAATTACGATTAAGAGGAATTTTGTATGGTAACAGTTTGAAATCATAGTTTCTTAGATGGATTGCAGTGACATGCTTTTTTGTTTGCGTTACAGTTTATTGTTTGTTTTCTTTGAGAAGCAACCATGATTCCTTTCCCCCTCATTTTATCATTTTTTTCTCTTAATACAAACCCCTCTCATATCCCAGGGCCTTTTGTTCACTCCCTGCTCATTGAGAAGAGTTAAACAATTTGTATGGATTGGATTGCATGAGTCTGATATGTTGATGAGCCAAAGTCTATTTTATATTTTTAAGGAGTTGTCATGTATGGTTGTAAAGGAACTATTTTCTAATCAATCATACATGCAGTAATGAGATTTTTCAGCTGAGGTAGCCATGGCAGAGGAAACCAAGGAAGAGGTAACTGGAACAGAGGCCCAAGAAGGCCAAGATTCTTCACACACTTTGATGTTGACTTGCAAGAGTTAGGCCAGTTATTTTAGGCTAGTTTTTCAAATGGATTGGGAAAGGAGTGGTACAACTGAGGCTTGAAAGGCCTCCCTTCCAAGTTCCACAAGCCCCATAGTATTCTCGTTTCCCCTCATGTGTCATTGTAACCCGAGGTTCTCAAAAACGAAAGATGGAAAGAGATTGTCCACTCGACAGTCTTACAACATCGTGGCTGGCCCAATTTGTCTTTACCTACTCCCCCACATAACAAATAGATTGTCCAAGAAGGCCCTGCCCACTCACCATTGCAATCCTCCCATGCTAGCAAAATATTGAAAACTAAGGCCCACCATGCCCTTGACAAAGGAAAAGCCATTGCTTCCCCTTCCTCACCCTCCAATGGCTCTGATAAATTTGTATCTTCCCTGATGCATTTGAGAGACGATTGTTCTCTTATGATCAACGAGATTAGGCCTAAAGGCTCAGTGCAGCCAAAGGAAAATTCATTGAAATCAAAGGGTGACAACAACAACCAAGAAAATATTGCATCTTAGAGTGGAAAATATGGTTTTTTAGTTCTATTTTATTTATTGTTGATGACAGTTGACTTCAAAAGTTTTGGACATGTTTTCTTGGGATATATGAGTAATATATTTTTGAAAATGATTTCAAATATCAATGAGATAAATTGTCAAATGTGAATGTGATGATGGGAGTCACAAGGAGGGGTGTTTTTCTTAATTAACTAGTTATGTTATGATTGTTAAGAGCTAAATGGGATTCACAAGGGTTCCCACCAACTAGTTATTATTTATTTATAACCCTTCTTATGATTTATTACTTTTCCCCCTAACTAAAAAGTTGGTTGAGTTCATTAGTTAACTTAACTAATGAGGTAGTTCAACTACTTCAACCAATTCTAATTGCTTAAAGGCAAAAGGAAAGGGAGGAACAAGAGGATAGAAGCAGAAGCATACTAAGGTTTTCTCTTTGATTTTATGTTGAGATAGTTCAATTTTCATTCATTCCTTAATTTATCACAAGCCTAATTCTTTTTTATGATAGCGGGGTATTATTGTAGACAATAAGATTCAGGGCTGAATTACATCATTCAGACACTTGTTTTTCATAGGTGTTGATCTATCATTGATAGTCTGTGTAGAATTGTTTGTTTGTTAATTAGTTTTCATGACTGACAAAGGTTATTTTGTAGATTCTAGTGGGAAACAATATGTGGCAAGTTGATCCAGATTTTAGAGTTCAGTTTTTCAATTTTCTATCAGAGATCCTTTTGTATGTTCCATCGGGGATGTCCAAGTTTGACTTTGGTCCAAAACTTCTTCAGGAAATTTTGTAAATAGAATGACTCTTTGGTGAAATGGAATGAAATAAAGGATTTCTTTATCTCTCATCTATATTGATTATCATCTTGGTGTCTTTGCTTATGTCTCTACATTTATTTCAACAACTATTATATTCAAAAAATCATATAAATAATGAATTTTCTAGCAAGCTTTTCTTTATAAAAAGACTAGCCTAAGAACTTGTAATCAATACTTGTGAGATAGGATATTAATTTTGATGGCTATAAACATAGGGTGACATTCCCATCTATTTTGATTTGGCCAAGTAGAATCTGAAAATGCTTGTTGGCCCTGACCAAGTTTTGAGGAACACTTGGTCATATTTGACCGTTTTTGGGACTTCGACGACTTGTCAAAAATGGAGCGCAACGCGAAGTGGAAATCGTGGAAGCTAGACCCATTTGTGGGTCCTTTTTTGTTTTTTGGGGATAATTTAATGGGATTGGGATGTCGGCCCATGGGTTTACCCATGTTTAGGCCTATTTTGTATGTATATATAGATGTCTAGGCCATATAGAGGAGTAGTGGATGATATATCTATGTGATGTAGGCTAAGTGCCAAGGGTTGAGTCTATGTGATCAAGGGTTTGTGCATTTTGTGTAAGACTTGCAAAGCCGAGCGCAAGTCCCTGTGAGAGACTGTAGAAGGCTTTGTGCTATAGTGCAAGGAAGAAGGATCTAGTGAGCTGTGCAGATATTCTATCCTATGTGAAGAGGGATTTGGATGGCTCTATGATGGAACCTAATTAAATGAAGCTAATAAAGAAGAATACTTTGTAGACGTAGCCCTAGGGTGGGGGTGAACCATGGTAAATATGTGTGTTGTGCTTTGTGCCTCAACTTGATGTGCGTGTCTCTTCCTTTGCTAAGTGCTTTGGTGTGTTTAGATAGATCTATTTATTCTTTGTTCTTCTCAGATATGAATGAATGTTAGATATGGTATGTTTAGTGCTTGATCTGTCGAATCTAATATATCTTGTTTTGGATAAGTGTTGAATTATCTTAGATCTAAGTACATAATGCGATGCTCTGTGCTATCTGTGAAGTATCATAAGGGTTGGATATTGATGAATAATCTATTTTAGGTGATTGCTAAGTGTTATAATCACATATATATGTCCCAGCTAAGGTTCCAGACACCTGAGTCTTGCAACCACCCCTGCCTCTACCTCGAGTGAGACTTCATCTGCTTCACATGTGTTTCCGAAAGGGCCGGTAGTTAGGGTTTTGTTGGTGCATTGTTGTAGGGTTGAACCTTGGGTCTTCCCCTGTGCCAACAAATGGTTTCTTTGTCGGGACTTGAAACTGTGATTACTGGGAACTAAGTAGAAGAAGCTTTGTGCAAAGATTCATCCTAAAATTGTGAAATCTATGTGCGTGGATCTATGCCCTAGTGCACAGTGATCCACTCAATCTAAAAATATTTGTGTTGAAGAAGGAAAGACATATCTGAAGGAAAGAAGTCAGATCTGTAAGAAAAGAGGTTGATATTGAAGAAAAGAAGTAATATGTGTAATCTTTGATCTCTGATAAAGGTAAGAATAGTTAAAAGTTCTTAGATCTGGAAGCTTTGTGCTTCGTAGAAGTAAAATAAGTGAAATTTATAAAGTATGGATTTAGGTATGCTTGATAGATTTTGTCCTAGCCTGAAAACTAGGGAATTATTAGATTAAATAACATTTGATATGAATAGATCTGATAAGAATAATGAAAGATATCTTATACCTATGCATAGAAATAATTTTTGGACTAAGCAATAGATGCAGGATCCTAGAAAGAAATTTTTGCAGGCTAGCCATTATGACCCTAGCAAGCAGTACAAGAAAATTTGGGAATCGTTGAAGAGAACGAGAGGATTAACTCTTTGTTACAGTTGTAGAAGACCAGAACATCTTGCTAAGGAATTCCCTAGGAGAAACCCTAGTTGCCTCTGTTGTAAGGCTATGGACCATGAAGTACTAGATTTCCCTAGAATGATTGCTATACTTGAAAAGTTGAATATGGAGCAAGAAAACCTTGAAGAAGATCAAGAGACTAAGATTACAGAAGAACCCCAAAAATAATCAGAGATTATGTTGTTGAAAATGAAAGAAACCCTGGATGAACATAAAGATGCCAGTTTGTCAGAGATCTTCAAAGAAAAGGAGAAAATTGAAGTAAGAATAGGAGACTTTGGCAATAACTGTGCTCTGGATGAGGAAACAAAGATGAACATTATGACATAAAGTACTTGGGAAACCCTAGAAAGTCCTGCTATGGTTCCCTCACTAGTAAAAACATGGTTGTTTAAAGGAAAAATGGTAACCCTATGTGGCAGGATTACCCAGATAGCTATGAGTACCCTTGGAGCTTCGACAGAGGAAGAATTTGAAGTTATTAAAATTATTGAGGACTATGCCCCATTTCCATCTTTGTTAGGAAAGATATGGATTGAAAAAGACCAGATCTGGAGAAAAGAAGAAAATGAAACCCTAGAACAGAAGAAGCAAGAACTGATGGAATTTATGACTAGAAGGATCGCCTACTTGATGGAAGAACAAGAAAAAATATCTAAGCATTTGAACAACGGGGACTTGGATGTCGAATCTATAAGAGAATTAGAGGAACCAAAAAAGACCGAAATAACTAATCCATATGATGAAGAAGTATTACCCTTGGGTCTGAAGAAGGAATCTCAGCATCATGAAGTGATTATGTCGAGAGAAGATAAGAATCAGAATGGAAAAAGGATGACTAAGACAAAGCTCACTAGGAAGAAGGCTAGGAAGCTAAGTAAGAAGAGAGCCAAGATTGAAAAGTTACAGAAGATTCCAGAGGAGACTTTGCAGAAAGAAAAATCATAGGAATTCAGCTTCACTAGGATATGAGAATAGCGATATAGGACACTTCGTTGTGGCAAAGCAATATAGCCATTGGACCGATATACCCGTTCGGCTTCCACCCCGAATGGACAGGAAAGAATTAAAGGATCACCACTAGACCGTTGGACCATGCCATAACAGATGGATCAACGTTCATGGAAGCTTCATACCCGTTTCACGCAGACTGTTGATGAATTTCCTATTTATCTCAATGTGCCGTGCCAAAAGGACACTTTTTCCAACTGAAAAATCAAAACCCGCAGAACTAGTGATTGTCTAGAGTGATGATTGCAAGAAAATTGTTCATCCTAGTGTAGTATTTTGAGATCATCGTGACCCTGATTATATTTCTCGAGTGCGTATGTATGACGAGCTCATCGAACTTGAGGAATCCATCACAGAGGTCCTTCTCAATTTAATGAATGAGAGATTCATGTCGAAAAGAAGAATGTCCACCTGAGTCCAAGCATCATCGACAGGAGGAGTGAAAGAGTCCCCATTGACTACTTGAGCAGGAACATCTCAAGCCAATGAAGAGAGAAGAACCAAGAATAAGGACGACATAGCCAATGAAAAGTTAGTTTCCTCCATCCTACCAGCTTACATACCCCCTCTGAGCGGTGATATTAACAGGGATAGTGTCCCTAGAGGCTTTGAATACACCCTAGTCACTGCATATCTATTGAAAGGAGTACGCACCTATTGCGCAGATAAAGACAAGGTTACATTGTTGCAGTTTTGTGGCTTCAACCTGGGGGACCATAAAGATTACATCATGCTCGCCCCATATAAGTACTTGACGAGAACGAAGGGAAAGAATTTGAATATCATCCTACAACAATGGACAATGAACCTCGCGCATTCTACTTTGCTCAATGTTATGAAAATAATGCACTTCGACAAACACCAGGAGGTGAATGCTTGTGTAAAATTGTTGCTAGAAAGTTACCATGGAGGATACCTATGGTTAGATAATCGCATAACTATTGATTCGACACTAATCAATAGGATCACCAGGCTTAGCATGCAGGGCCTTGATCCCCATGAGTACTATCCTGGAAAGACCACAGACCGCACTCTTGCACAGAAGATCAAAGAAGCCTATGGGATTGTTGAGAAAGGCGTGAGAGGCTACAAGGTAGCTTCTATTGAAAATGGTGCAGTGTGCCTCACATGCCAACTGATCAGAGGGAAGTTGGTATGGAAGAATCGACCAACACAAGTATCTTTCCTTGTATTTGACCCTGCAGGAAAGTGTGCAGAGGGATTACAGATGAAATGGGTGAAGTACCTAGTGAATCAACTAGATATTAACTGCAGAGAAGCCTAGGTTGATCTCTTTTGTTGCATGGGAGCTACCAGAAGGTGCAAACTTCCCAGACCTTGATCCCTTCAAGCCAATAGCCACAAAGTTCAGTACATTATGGTACTAGAACAACATGAGCAAGCAATGGAAATCGAATGTCGTTTTCCACGCATACTATAACCAATTGAAAGAATCCATAAGGAGTGAACCTCACATAACCCCAAACACTTTACAAAGATTTTGACATCTGACAAAGTTCAGTGTGGACCACCACTTTATATACCTAACCCCATGAGCTGATGAGCACCAAGAACATCTTGAGTCCTATTATAAGATGACAGAAGAAGATCTAGAAGAGATTACCAAGGAATGATTGGCTGACCTCCTTGTTTCAAAATACCCCGCAGAAATATCCAACATCGACAGCCCCGAAACTACACAGGATACATCTAGTCCCAGTAAGACAAAGAAAGAAAAAATGATGAAGAAGACTGGAGAAATCCAGGATGTTGACAGCCTATCTGTAAGGATGACTTCCATTACACCAGATGAAGAAGGTACAGACACTCAGAAATTCGAAGTACCACCACATAGGGATGAATAAGACTCATCAAAGAAAAGGAAGGTATCACCTCTGAAATATTACTCTAGAAAGAAACCAAGAACCCCTGTAACCAAGATGCGAACTTCCCTCACATTGGATGACTTTGATTTCATTTTTGCAGTGGTCAATGATGCTTCAAAGGAAATCACAGAGAAGCAGGAGGTGGAGTAGGAACAAATGTATAGAAAAATTGAGATCATGCTCCAAGGAGTACAACAAGCACTCCAGTCTAGTCGAGCAATCTCTACTACACCTCTACCAGAAGAAACAATAGAAGTGGGAGATGAATTAGTTCAACTTTGCAAGATTTCTAATGCAGTTGAAGTATGCCTTTGACATGCTCAGGAGGAAAAAGCGCAGGCCACGCAGGCCCTAAAGAAAACACACGAGGAAATTATTGAACAATGTCAAGCGGCGCAACAAGAGAAGAATGCTCACTAAGAAAAAATTGAAGAAGACAGAGTGACGATCCAAAAAGAGAAAGAGAAGCTACTTGCAAAGAAAATAAGTATTGAAGAAGAAGTCAATAGAGAATTTCTCTCTATGACCGTCTTAGAGAAGAAGCTCGAAGAGCCCATAGAGCGCAAAGTAATGAAGCTAGATGAAGTTATTCAACAAATTAAACAAAGGGTCATGGAATTAAAACTTCAGAACATACCATAGACTCTGAAAGAAGTGTGCGACCAACGAGAATTGAATTCTTAGAGCACAGTCGAGAGGATTAAGACACTTGCTATAGAATGTAAACAACTAAGTAGTAGAAGTGCGCAGATATATGAACAACTATCTAAAGACCCAAAGTTGAAGAAACTGGAGTCCCAACTCTAGGAAGCAAAGCAACACACAGATACAGTACATGCATAGCTCAAGCTCCTGTCACCCATCGAGAGGATGAAGAGATCCCAATAACAACACACTTCCTAACAACTCGT
The DNA here is from genome assembly GCA_009831015.1 of Picea engelmannii. Taxonomy (NCBI): domain Eukaryota; kingdom Viridiplantae; phylum Streptophyta; class Pinopsida; order Pinales; family Pinaceae; genus Picea; species Picea engelmannii. Next base: position 2,144,896 of record ML776548.1, read on the forward strand.
TCTTACCATGTAGAACAAAGTAATGGAATTCACCCAGAAACTCCAGCCGAGCTAGGAGGTGGCATACCTACTATTTGAAGAAATTGAAGGCCAAGGAACACTACTAGAACAAGTAGTTGTTACAGTCGAGTAGCAACTGGAAGGACCTATCAATGAAGCGGTTTTTGAGGAATTCACTAAGAAAGAAGTAGTAGCACAGAGACAAGTTGAAGCAGCTCAAGCCAAGCTTGATACCTTTGAGGCAAACTTACCCAGACCTGAGTGACTCAGGACAAGTCATAGGTGAGTGTTGGGGGCTTGTTGGCCCTGACCAAGTTTTGAGGAACACTTGGTCATATTTGACCATTTTTGGGACTTCGACATCTTGTAAAAGATGGATCACAATGCGAAGAAGAAATTGTGGAAGCTAGACCCCTTTTTGGGTATTTTGGGATAATGTAATGGGATTGGGATGTTAGTCGATGGGTTTACCCATGTTTAGGCCTATTATATATATATATATAGATAGATAGATAGATAGATAGATAGATAGATAGATATAGATATAGATATGTCTAGGCCATATACAGGAGTAGTGGATGATATATCGATGTGATGTAGGCTAAGTGCCAAGGGTTGAGTCTGTATGGTCAAGGATTTGTGCATTTTATGTAAGACTTGCAGAGCTGAGTGCAAGTCCCTGTGAGAGACTATAGAAGGATTTGTGTTGTAGTGTAAGGAAGAAGGATCTTGCGAGTTGCGTAGATCTTCTATCCTATGCGAAGATGGATTTGGATGGCTCTGTGCTGGAACCTGATTAACTGAAGCTAATAAAGAAGAATACTTTGTGGATGTAGCCCTAGGGTGGGGGTGAACCATGGTAAATATGTGTGTTGTTCTCTATGCCTCGACCTGATGTGCTTGTCTCTTCCTTTGCTAAGTGCTTTGTGTTTTATGATTTGTGATTCTAATATATGAATGAATGTTAGATATGGTATGCTTAGTGCTTGATCTACTGAATCTAATCTATCTTGTTGTGGCTAAGTGTTGAATTATCTTAGATCTAAGTACATACTATGATGCTCTGTGCTATTTGCGAGGTATCATAAGGGTTGCATATTGATGAATAATCTATGCTAGGTTATTGGTAAGTGTTATAATCACATATATGTGTCCTAGCTAAGTTTGCAGACACCTAAGTCTTGCAACCACCCATGCCTCTACCTCAGGTGAGACTTCATCTGCTTTGCAGGTGTTGCCAAAAGGGCCGATAGTTAGCATTTTGTTGGTGCATTTTTGTAGCGTTGAACCCTGGGTCTGCCCTTGTGCCAACAATTCTTGAGTAAGATCATTTCATATCTTTTCCTCAACATTTAATTGATGACCATATTGGGGAGATATTCAATATCTCTCTGGTTAATTTTTATACTCTATTATCATCGAATACATCTATTTTTCTGATATCGATTCTTTCACTGTTTTATTTCTTAATGACTGTGCATGTTGCAAGGCAGCCCAATATTGAGTCAGGTCTTCAAGATTATAACAACATTGCTTTGAACCTATTTAACACCATTTTAGACACTACCAATACACGTGCTGAGCTTAATCATTCATAGGCAACAATTGAGTGAGATATTAGTGCCCAAGAACATTTGGAAGCTAGATGTACACAACCTAAAAATAAGAAGTAACCTTCTTGTTCCTTTAGTTTTGTCCTTTCTTTCATGTCCTTAAACTCTCATGTCTCTAGAAGAAGAAGAGTCCTATCACCTAAAATTAATCATATTGTTGAAATAGGAAGAAGGAGCGTTTTGTTATCTACCCAACAATGTTCTCTAAGGAGAAATTTGTTTGATTCTTCAAGTGCGTCGTTTTATCCTTCACCTATCATCCACAAGATGACATCTAGTGGTGGCTCTAGTGGCATTGGAAGCTCTTCATCTTCTCAATCTTCATCTTCGTCAGTGATTGGTAGCTTATATAGCCATCATATCCCTATCCAATCTACCAAAAATCCCACCAAAGTCATAAAAAAATATGGGCTTTTCCAGTTTGAAGAAGACGCCACAACCACACTGTGGCATGTATCCTCTCCTCTTAACCTAGAACCTACTACTCGTCCACTTCTTAAATTCATAGAACATCTTCCTAGGCTTTTAGGAAATAACACTGTCACTACAAATGAACACCTAGTGGTATTTTCTAATACTTGTCACAACATAGGAGCCAATGATAGTGATACTTTCATGCGCTTATTCGTCAATTCCTTGGAAGGAAAGGTTGTGGCCGATTTCTTTGACCTTCCTCCTAAGATTTTATCTACTTGGGAAGAGATAATCTACTGGTTCATATCTTCTTATGGGAAATCTAAAATCCTAGATGAGAAGTTATGGGAGTACAATAACATCGCCTGTAAGGATGGTGAAACCATCAAGTTCTTCAACTTCAATTTCACTAAGTTATATAATTAGATCCTTGAACTCATTCGACCTCAAAACCAAGCCACTTTCATGCCTTACTACAATTCATTACCTTCCCCCTACCATCATAGGATTAAGGAAAAAGCCATTGATAATCTCAGTTCCACTCTGCATGCTTGTTTAGAGTATGAAGAACAACTTGAAATTAAAGGTCTTCCTCAGGGAGAATTGATTAAATAGATAGACATGTACTCCCTTTTAGAGCTAGTAAAATACATGAATAATCATATGATATCATTTGAGAAAAGGGGGACTACCTCACCTCTCACCCCTGAAGCTTCATCCTCTTCTGCACCTCCCTTTAGAAACCCAATTGAAAATAATTTTCAGCCTAAAGTTATCTTGCCTCAAATTTGGTATAAATTATGCAAGGAACACCACGAGAAATCTACATGTGAAGTAAAGAAGAGTGATAGAGATAAGATCTTTAGTAAAATACCATAAACAACTATCACTTTCCTAGATTTTGCAGATCCAGAAGATGTCATGATCATCAATACTAGGAACAAAGCCTATGCTCCCAAGGGAAAATTTGATCCTCCTTGCAATTATTCTAGCCCAAGTTCATCCTCACCCGCTGCTACTATTCAAGTTCCTAAGGTTCCTGATAGTCAAGGAACAACCTCCCCTCTCCCCTCTTCCAGCAACAATATCTTGAATCAGTTGTCCAACATCAAAGAAGATGAAACCCTTTTGGAAATGGTTGTCATCCTTGAACAACAAATGCATATGAAACAATTCATGGAAGGAATAGCTTCCATTATAGCCAACCTCTCTAAAGAGGTAAACGAAGAGGATTCATCTATAAATAAAGTAGGTGTACATAAATTTAGATACCCTATAAAAAATCCCCCTTTTAAAATTTTTGTAAAGATTATGGATAAGATTGCCCATTGTTTCCTCATTGATGGCGGTTCGGGCCCAAGTGTGATGTCAAATATTATTATGGAAGAGATAGGCTTTTCTTGTACAAATGAAAACACTAGAAGAATTATCTCCTATAATAGCCTACAATAAACAACCATAGGTGAGAATAAAGATGTGACCTTAGTCTTGTGTGCACATCCTAAAATAAGGACAACCCTCAACATTCAGGTAATTGACATGCCAGTAAGTAATTACTCAATCATCTTGGGAAGAGATTGGCAAGATTTCACGGGTGGAAACCTCTCACTCGACGGAACACATTTATCCATTCCTTAGAATGGTAAAAACATTATAGTCCTTAGAGAGGGAAGGATTTCACCTTACATAGAGAGTGTCCCACAACCTAATGTAAACTATATCAAAGAATACCTAGGAGTGTATTCCATCTTTTCTGAGGAGGATAACATTCCCTTGGAACAAATTGATTTAGATGATGTTATGTGGCACATGCACTTTGATGGTTCATGCTCTAATGAAGGTAACAGAGCTAGAATTATCTTGATTTCTCCTGTAGGAAAAATACATAACTTTTCTTATAGGTTGAAGTTTGCTTGCACAAACAATGTCACTGAATTCAAAGCTTTGTTATTGGGCATTGAGAACACCTATAATATTGGTTGTAGTCACCTTTCAGTTTTGGGGATTCCGAGTTTTTTGTAAACCTTGTATGTAAAATTTACTCTCCTAGCAAAAAGTTGATAAACATTTACACCCAAATTGTCTGGGCACTTATCTCAAACCTATTATATTTCAACATCACTCATGTTAGGAGGGCATTGAATTCAATGGTTGATCGGTTAGCGGTTTTTGCAGCCTCTTCTAATCGACAAATTTTGCCTCATAGACCTGATTGTACTTTTCCAACTCTATATCATCCGCATGTCCTTGACATTATAGAATCTTGGCAGGTTTTCCCTAATGATGAGAGAATTTATGCTTTCAATCAAAATGAACCTCTTAAGCTTAAAGGAATTATATCCATGAAATACAACAAGGTTCCTAAGGGCCTGACTCCTTTAGAGAGTTCATTTTCATCGAGTGATGTAGGCAATAAAGAGAAATAGAAATAAGAGGAGTCAAGAAGGAAGGTGGGTGAAACCATATCCTTGAACACTAGGGAACTCAAATATTCAAGGAATGTTAAAATAAGTGTCTAATGTTATGATAAAGAAGAAATTAAGTTGCCCAAGCTACTTGGTAGATTTCAAGATATTTTTTCTTAGTCTTATGAGGGTCTTCATGGTTTCGATCTTGGTCTTATACAACATGCCATCCCCATTAAGGAAGGCATGAAACCAATTAGGAAAAAACTAAGATCTATTAACTATGCATTTAAGAAAACTTTTCAAAGAGAGTTGGGAAATTTCTTAAGGACTGGCATCATTTTTCCATTCTACCTTGAATAGATTTCAAATTGGGTACCTATTTCAAAGACCAATGATCATATTGGAACCTGCATTAATTTTCTCACTTTCAGTTAGGCTATTATGAGAAATCCTTTTCCTCCTCTTAATATGAAAATGATTCTGCAGCAGGTTGTAAGGTCACAAATGAGTCCCTTACTTGAGAATTTTTTTAGTTACTATAAAATCAAGGGAAAAAGGGAATATGCTCACAAAACCACTCTTACCACTAATTCGGGTACCATGACTTATAAATTCCTTATTTATGGCTTACCTGATGCAAATACCTCTTTTAAAATACCTATATGGACAACTCTTGATGAATTGATAAGTATCTATATATATCTTGATGATCTGATTGTACACGTTAAAGGGCTGGTTATTACCTCAGAGTTCCAAGTGTTATTTATGAGTCCATTCAAAATTGCTTTTGTCTTGGATACTAACTCTTTCATTCTAAAGGATTTACAGGCGAAATTTTTTTCCAACAGTACTAACTGTTCTCACTTGAAACATTGTGTGGGTCCAATGTGAAAAATGCTAACGCTGCTTGGATTTTCTATATACTAGTAGCTTACCTCTTCTTTCAATTTTTCACTATTTTATTTTCTTCTTTTACAGTAGCTTGAATGTTTCTTTATGTTTTAAAACATTTCCTACTTCTTTTACATTCGGTCATTTTATTTTTGTTGTTTTAAGTTTTGCATTTTTACTTCTGTCATGATTTTGTGCTTACCACCTTTTAGTTAATTTGGTCAAAATAAGATGTTGGATCAGTTCTACCACAGTGTCACTCTTATAGTATGTGTTGGTCAATATAAATCAAGATTACACAACTATCACGATGTTTCCCCTAAAAACCACGCTTGAAATTGTTATTTGCTTCCACCCTGCAGTGTAATTTTTTTTTTCTTTGGATTATATCCTGCTTCTGCTTTCCTTTTCTTCATCCATTTGAGAATTTAAGAGAGCAAGTCCATAAATTTTCTCCTTGAAGTTAAGAGTCGATCCCAGTTAAATGATTATGCACACAGTGGTAAAACCCCTTATACTTAACACTTTTCATGAGTTAGTCTCGATTTCCTAGTCATTTTCCCATTAGAACCGCTCACTTCCCCCTGTTGCATAATCTTCTTGGTTATATCTGTTGGACTACGAAATCATGAGTTCTAAGTTCTAATATGTTGAAAAAAAAATTCCCCGTGGATTCGCCAATTTGTTGATGATTAAAATAGCAACGAGGATTTTGACTACAAAGTATTGCTAAAGCCTATTATTATAAGCTAACAAGATATATAATACTAGTAGGTGGGACCCCCTTGTAGATTGGGAGATCAGATCTAATTCTTATTTCATGTTTATGTTGTTCTTCGACACTTCTTACATGGCTCTACATGATTCATGAAATCTTGGTTTTATTGGGAATGAATAAGGCATGTTATGTGTTGGTTCTAATTGTGACAAGTGAATGATGGGTAAGGCATGTTATGTTTTGTTTATGTTGCTCTAAGCTCTAATTTCATGATTACGATGAACTATGATTATCCATCGTTACCTTTGTTATTTGTTCTTGGATTCATTACTGTGACACATGCACAAGAGACATGTTAGTAACAACACATAAGAGAAGTTGAAAAGAGATAAAAAGAAATATGAATAAAATCCAAAAGAAAGGAACTATATTGATATGCTATATGATGTTGCACTATGAATTTTGAAGTTTAAATGGATTTTTGTTAGTCCTAGATAACCGGGTTAGTGGCTATACAATTTATTTGAGTTATATGGAAATACATCTGATATGCACTATAGTATGGTTGGCAGTGGTTAATGTGACATAGGGTGGCGCTCTTGGAAATTAGTGGACGTTGGTTTTGATGCATGGTTTAATTGAATGAATTAATGGATTAGTGGGATGGCGTGTACTAAGGAATTGAATGACTAGAGGTTGGAGGAGACGTGCATTTACTACATGTCACTCCATACCTCTCCCACTGGCCTTCACCCTAGCTATTGTTCAATTTTTCTTGTTGTGGTTAAGCTCCGATTTTCAAGCAAAGTAAGAATTGCTTGGCCAGGCTCGTGCTTTTAAGGTTTCCATGGTTACAGGTATGTCTTTTCTCCATCCATGAACCCACTCTGGTTATGAAATAGATATTGGATCGGTGATGTATGGGTCTATGCTTTCCTTAAGTCTGGAAGCTATGTAAAATTGTGATATTTTTATGAAATGAATGGTTGGTATTGTTTTCATTGCAATAATGTTTGAAGTCACAGTTTCATTGATCATTTTGAGTGTTAGAATCCATGAAGGCTCTCTATCATCCTTCTTGGTCTTGGTTGAAGGGTTTTCATTCGGTCCAGATTGGCTGGGTGTCTCCACATTTCTTATCACCATACCTAATCGTTTGTTGTTATGGGGTTTGTTGGGTTTGAAACACTTGGTGTCACTGCATATCGTTTCAATTCGCTGAGGGTCCATTCATGTTACTGATGTTTTCACAGTGGGTTATGATGGCTATTATGCCAAAAGGATTTCTTGAGGCCGATTTCTATTTATGTACTCTGTTTTATCTCATCATTCTTTGGTTGATTGGGAAAACCATGAGGGTTATACCTTGCATTTTCTAAGTGTTCTTATAGGACCAAATGAATCCTTTTATCCTATGTTCATAGTCTCTCCTATCATGAGAATTGTCACCCTGTCCGCGAAGTTATTGGTGGTATACCATGTGTGTGCACCATTGGTCTCAGAGTTTTTCACTCGATGTTGGGGGTCGACTCTAGTCTCCCTGTGTTGGTCCATAGAGAAAACCCTTGATTTCTCAAGCCTGATTTTTAATAGAGGGAACCATTATGTCCTATAGAGTATGTTGTTGATTTTTATGAGTTGGTGGTGTATTATCGACAGTTTCAATCACTATATCATCCCCGTGGATTATGTTGATAGTGGTGTTGGTTTTGGTATTTTATTTAGTCACTGCATTGGTTATTATGAAATTTGAATTGTTAACCCAACATTAGTTATAATTGATTAAGTCACAATGATGCTTCATGCGTAATGCATTGGTTTGTGTGGGCTTCCTACCACATGTTATGTTGAGTTAATGGTTGTTGTTACTGTGTGTTTTAAATTGACAAAGGGGATTATTGTAGTCATGGTAATTATGGCATGGCCATCCACTATATATGCTATATATATTATTTGATTGTTCCATCAGAGATGGTCATAGTTTTTTAAACAATATTGTTTTGTTGCAATTTGATTGATCTATGAGATGAAATCAAGCATACTATTGTTGCCTCATTGTATTGGATTGATGGCCCAACATTGTGGATATTTAGATTCAAAGTAACTAGGCATGTACATTAATATAAATGCTCTTGCGTTTTGTCGAATGGTCTGTATATTCCACAACATAGTTTTTGTTGAAATGGTGATTGTTTCCTATGTGTTTAAATGGAAAGTCAATATATTCTCAATTTAAATATTGATGGTTGTATTTGGTTGTTTGTTACCTGCGTTGTTGAATATCATGCATCGTAATAGAGATAGGCATAGTTTCTATGACAATATGTTCCCATTACAAATTAATTGTTAAATGAACTTTAGGAATGGAATTGGGTGTGATTTTAGTGTCTGTGTTTGATTTGAAGAAATGATTCATACAAAGTGGTTGATGTTTTGATGGAACAGATTGCAACAAGTGATTGTCTGTTCATTTAGAAGTTGTTTTAAATATTAACTGGGGCAATTGGGAAGAAACAAAACTCTTACAGGTTGTTGTGGAAGGCATATTGTCTTGTTTTGATGACATGATGTTAATGATCTAATTGCGAATAGTGAGCAAGTAATACACAAAATTGATTGAGTTATACACAATGATTGTTAAATTGAGCACAATGATTATTTGGTTGGTGTTGGATATTTTGTGTTTGATATGGAATGGTTATGGATTAATTAATTAATTTTATCAACAGTATCTGCTCTCCTCCCTACCATTTTCTCACTTTTCGCTAATTACAATCCCCTCGACTTCCCATGTTCATTTTTCATTCCCTATTCTTAAAATTTAATTACGATTAAGAGAAATTTTGTATGGTAACTGTTTGAAATCACAGTTTCTTAAATGGATTGCAGTGACATGCTTTTTAGTTTGCATTATAGTTGATTGTTTGTTGTCTTTGAATAGTAACCATGATTCCTTTTGTTGGAAACACCTACCACACTTAGAGGGGGGGGTGAATGAGTGTGGGGCTATTTTCCCAAAACTTCCCTCTTGCACAAAAACTCATCAATTAGCATTCAACATTTATTCATTACCCATTGTTGTCATTTATAACCAGTTAGATGTGAGCACATATCAACAACATATATCAAAAATATATCATCAACAAGTCATCACCACAATGAAAACAAAGAACACAAGATGTATGTACAATTTTCTTTTTATTACGGACTACAATCCTTGGGGTTTATCAGCAACAAATGAATAGAGTACAACTCTACAAGAGCACCAGCTCTATATGAAAGACTCATCTTGCATTCTCAGCACCAACTGAGATGAGGCAACAATCCTCAACAAATATCAATCTGTACCATAAACAGGAGCATCAACCATGCACCAACCTGTGCCAAACAACCTGTAATCAACCTTGCTAAATTCTGGCTTATTCTAGAGAGCGACTTTGTAGAGCGTGCCCCGCACAAATTATTTGATGAATAGATTTGAAACTTAGAAAGCACCATCAAAATAATTTATCCTTCCTTGCATTTCATCCTTCTTCTCTTCACTTTCCTCAACATTTTGGCTTAGATATCCTTGGTTACCTCAGTCACCTATATATATTGAGTATCCTCAAGTGTTCCACACCAAAAATGCTCAAGAAGCTCTCACAAGAAGCTCTCCATCAATATTCCAAAATATATTCCCACAAGAAGCTCTCCATTGATCCACAAAAAGGATGATCTACAAGAGACCATTGCTATATTATTTATACTT
>ML776548.1:2159359-2201944 GCA_009831015.1 Picea engelmannii
TATCAATCATGATAAGACAATAATGAGTCATCTATACATTTTTCCAACAATGCATCATATACCAATGGAACCACATCGATCCATCTTCATCATGTATCAATGACAACTCATTGATCCATCTTCATATATGCATTCTCATCAAGTACAATACATATTATATTACATAAATTATCAATCAATCAATCCTTTGACATCAATCAATCAGTTGACATCAATCAATGACATCAATCAATCAAACCATTGGCATCAATGACAACATGATCCAACACCTTTCCCCCTCATTTTATCATTTTTTTTGCTCAATACAAACCCCTCCCATATCCCAGGGCATTGTGTTCACTCCTTTCTCATTGAAAACAGTTAAAAATTTTGAATGGATTGGATTGTGTGAGTCTGATATGTTGATGAGCCAAAGTCTATTTCATATTTTTAAGGAGTTTTCATGTATGGTTGTAAAGGAACTATTTGCTAATCAATCATACATGCAGGAATGATCTTTTTTAGTCAAGGTAGCCATGGCAGAGGAAACTGAAGGAGAGGTAGTTGGAACATATGCCCAAGAAGGCCAAGATTCTCCATACACTTTGATGTTGAATCACAAGAGTTAGGCCAACTGTTTCAGGTTGGCTTTTCAATTGGATTGGGAAAGGAGTAGTCCAACCGAGTCCTGAAAGGCCTCCCTTCCAAGTTCCACAAGCCCCTGGTATTCCCATGCCCCCTCATGTCTCATTGCAGCTTGAGGTTCCTGAAAATGATAGATGGAAAGAGATTTCCCAACCGACAGTCTCCCAACATCGTGGCTGGCCCAATTTGTCTTTACCTGATCCCCCACCTAACGATCAAATTGTCCAAGTAGCCCCTGCCCACTCACCAGTGAAATCCTCCCATTCTAGAAAAATATTGAAAATCAAGGCCCACCATGCTCCTGACACAGAAAAATCCATTGTTTCCCCTTCCCCACCCTCCAATGGCTCTGAAATCTGTGTCTTCCCAGATGCATTTGAGGGATGATTGTTCTCATGTGATCAATGATATTAGGCCTAAAGGCTTAGTGTAACCAAAGGAAAATACATAGAAATCAAAGGGTGACAACAACAACCAAGGAAAGATTGCATCTCAAAGTGGAAAATATGGTTTTTGAGTTTTATTTTATTTATTTTTTATGACAGTTGACTTCAGAGTTTTGGACAACATGTTTTCTTGGGATATATGAGTAATATATTTTTGAAATTGATTTCAAGTATCAATGAGATAAATTTTCAAATGTGAATGTCATGATGGGAGTCACAAGGAGGGGTGTTTTGCTTAATTAATTAGTTATGCTATGATTGTTAAGAGCTAAATGGGAGTCACAAGGGGTCCCACCTACTAGTTATTATTTATTTATAACCCTTATTATGATATATTACTTTTCCCCCTAACTAAAAAGTTGGTTGAGTTCTTTAGTTAACTTAACTAATGAGGTAGTTCAACTACTTCAACCAATTCTAATTGCTTAAAGGTAAAAGGAAAGGGATGAACAAGAGGGTAGAAGGAAAAGCATACTAAGGTTTTCTCTTTGATTTTATGTTGAGATAGTTCAATTTTCATTCATTTCATAATTTATCACAAGCATGATTATTTTTTATGATAGCAGGGTCTTATTGTAGACAACAAGATTCAAGGTTGAATTACATCATTCAGACACTTGTTTTTTAGAGTTGTTGATTTTTCTTTGATGGTCTGTGTAGACTTGTCTATTTGTGAATTAGTTTTCATGACTAACAAAGGCTATTGTGTAGAGTCGAGTGGGCAACAATCTGTGGAAAGTTGATCTAGCTTTTAGACTTTAGTTTTTTGATTTTTTGTTAGAGGTCCTTTTGTATGTTCCATTAGGGATGTCTAAGTTTGACTTTGGTAAAAAATGTCTTCATGAAATTTTGTAAAGAGAATGAATCTTTGGTGAATTGGAATGAAATAAATGATTTCTTTATTTCGCATCTATCTTGATTATCATCTTGGTGTCTTTTCTTCTGTCTCTACATTTATTTGAGAAACTCTTATATTCATAAAATAATATAAATATTGAATTTTCTAGCAAGCTTTTATTTATAAAAAGACTATCCTAATCACTTGTAATCAATAATCGTGAGTTAGGATATTAATTTTGATGGCTATAAACATAGGGTGACATTCCCGACTTTTCTTCTTTATCCAAGAAGAATTTGAAAATGCTTGAGTAAGATCATTTCATATCTTTTCCTCATCACATGGCTCCCTTTTATTAATTATCAAATACATGTAAAATTTGAGTGTCCAAAGGTTATACTCACCATTCTTTCCCAGAGTCTCACGCCTCCTTTTCCTCGATAGTATCGAGCCTCCTTTCTCAGTCGGATCTTTCACTCCTTTCCCTCAGTCTCAAATGTCCCTCTTGTGCCTCTTTTCCCTCAATATTATCACCTTAAAGAAAAACCTCCTTACAAAATTGATCTAGGTGGATATAGGGGGCCACCCACCTTTTCCAAATGGCTCAAAATAGTTTTCTGGCCATTTTGGCAATTTACTATTTTTAGCAGGTTTTCACTTCCGGGGCCATTTTGAGGGCCTAAATGAATTTTTTTTTCGAGATAGAGGTTCTCAATGATATCCGAAGGCATGATTGGGCCCTCAAAATGAATCTCCTCGACAATACCTTTCCAACGAGCTATCACACGCCTAAAACGGAGATCGTATGCAAAAGTTACGACCCCGGGAAGTTGATGCACCAACTTACCCAAACGGGGCCCACATGACTTTTGGTGCTTCATCTCCTAGGGTTAGGTTTTTCGATGTCTAGGACTTTTGGCATTCACAATTATTGTAAAAATGCCTCCAGAGCCTCATTGTAACCATCTTCTTGTGAATGCGAGTAGCCGTCACATCTCTTCTCAGAGATAAGCTGCCACCATTCTAGCGAGTCTTTCACTCTGTATTTTTATAGTCTCTGTACATTTCTTTGATTAATAGAAATCGTGTATTACTGTATATCTGTGTTTATGGTTGCATCTCTGATACATTTCTGTTATATTATTGAATATCTACAATATCTCTGTGCATTTCTTTATTATATCTCCGCTCTCATTTCGTGCCGAAAATAATCCGGATCAAAAATACGGTCACCTCAAAGCGTTGTTGGATTACTGAGAGGGGAGGTGAATCAGTAAAAGAGCAACTTAATCCTTTTTAACTATATAATACAAGTGTTATATTAATGTATCATTATCATCCAATAACTAGAGAGTAAATAAGCAATGAACAAATGAACAATCATACACATACAAAGTACACCAGTGTTTTATGTGGAAACCCAAAGTGGGAGAAAACCACAAAATTATTTTTCTTATATGTATTGAAGAATTACATTAATTGGAAGCACCAACTTCCTTTGTTTTCTAGTTGCAACTGGAAGGAGGCTCCAACACCCTTGTTTCTTAGGCTACAACCTGAGAGAATATCCAACTCCCTTATTCTATGTCTACAACTGGAAGGAGGCTACAACCCCATATGTTCCTCGGCTACAATCGGAAGGTGGCTACAACCACCTGTCCTTGCCCCGTCTAACCACCCTGAAGTAGAAGTAGAATGATGGAACCACTATCACACTATCAATGTAAGATATACCACTATAAACCTGTACCAATAAACCTCAACCATGCATCAACCATGCATGAACCTGTACATCAACTTGTAATCAACATGTACCATAACCAGGTGCATCAACCATGCACCAACCTATACCAAACAACCTATAACCAACTTGTACCATAAACAAGTTCATCTAACCATGTACCAAGTATGTACCAATCATGTGTCAACTACTCAACAACTATGACTCATCAATATGTACCAACATAATCAACTATACACCTCATGTATGTACCAGCCCATCAACTACTTGTCTCAACCATGTACCCAACATGTACCTCAACCAAAATCCCTCATCAATATGATCATCCAAATATGAATTGTAACTATGTAATAGAACTGGTGTATATGATCACATACCTGCAAACCTTCCTTAAATTTAACAACAAGAAACTATCATTTTCATCAAACTTTTCTTTAGTCTCACATGACTAGTTTTGGATTAGTCAACAATCCTAACTTGAAATAATCATAACTATGTACATGTAATGAATAAATATATGAAACTGATAAAAAATGTTCTTCAATGTGTTTTATGCATTTTTTCCATATTTCACTACTTGGAACCTCTCATAAAAGGAGTTATAGAAAAAATGGCATACCTTGCCGAATTCTTGCTTATTCTACAGAGAGACCTTGTAGAGCGTGCCCCGCATAGAATATTTGTTGAATTGATCTAAAAATGTTACAATGCATAAACAAGGCTTTACTCTAACCATAACATTTTTTCTTACTAAATTTGGATCTGTTATGAATAAGTTATGATGTTTTTACCTGAAACACCTCTTTTAGACTAGTTTTGAGGACTACCCACAAACCCTATTTTCCATGGAGAGTAACTACAAAAATACAATGACCCACAAGATAAATTTGTTACCACAGATACTTGGATATGTTTTCTCAATGGCCTATCAATATCATGGTCTCAATCATTCTATAAAAAAGGTTATTGCAAAAATGGTGAGATGACCCGGAAATAACATACCTTAGAAAGCATCATCAAAATAATTTATCCTCCCTTGAATTTTGACGCAGTCGCGCTCGCAAGCACATCTACTCACAGGATCTTCCCTTCACATGGCCCAAAGAACTTTGACTTTCTTCTATTTCCATATCGGGAAATATGCACCCACAATAATCCTCGTGGGATCCCCCCCTCTTTACTATCGGGAGATCGGAATTCGCGGCTTCGCGAATCCTATGGTCAAGCGCTGTATTCTCGAATCCCTGAATGTCAATACAGTCAACGCTGACCCTTTCCTATTGTGGTTTTCTCTATCATGATTTCGCCACTTGCAATGTCAAACAACTCACTTTACTGACTCTCGAACCCTGATATGCCAATTACCCGACACACGCGTGAGTTGACGTTTCAGCACCTCGTCACCTTGATCGGGATTTCAGACTTCGCGGGATCGCAAATCCTAATGTCAATGTTTCGGGACTTCTCACTGCGAAACCCTGAAATGGTGTGCAACCTATCCACATCGCCAACTTTTGTGGCTCCACACTATTTACTTAGCCGTCGGGATATCGCGTTTCGCGATTCTCTTTGCAATATTATGAAGTTTCAATCCACAAAACCCCGATGTGAAAAATCCACACGTAAATCCAACGATCCTCGTGACTTGGATCTATGGTTCTGCCCCTCCTGAGATTTGAAAACTTTGATGCTTCTACGGTAACTTTCTCGTTCCTCCACAAGATCCAACGGCCCACGAGGACTCGCGAATCATCCTCGGAGATTTTCGACCGTTCGTTCCTCCTTTGAGAAATATGCGAAATGACTAAGTGTTCTTCCACAGAACTCGTCCACCTGCACAAAGACTTTCGATGCCTCTTACCAACTTTCAAGGCACAACTTCCCTGTGCTATCTTTCAACAACTTCGAAGGCCTTATCCTTCCTGAGCTTTTCCCAACTCTAAATCTTTCAAAGAACCTTGCACGCAGTCCTTGCGACAGACATTCAACAACTTCCAAGTGTTGAATCTTCGACTCTACACACAACTACAACAGCAGTCTCTCAACACTTCACTCAGGTTCGCAATCTTGAGTCTTCTCTCGGCCTTCACACTCCCTACATGGCTCCTGTGCCCAACTACAACTTATGAGGAAATGAGAATAAAGGCTACCCTATATAAACTCTCGGTCAACGCACTCCTTGCAGACACTTCGACTGCACTCCTTGCAAGAACTCTTGTTCAGATAGAGAAACAATTGAAACTCATTCCTTCACCCTTTCAGACTTCAAACTCAAAACATGAAATCATATACACAACATATAAATCAAATGTATAACAGGAAGCAAACATTCATGAGCATAACATCAATACACAGAGAACAAACACAAAATCATGAATTTGAACCAATCTCTTCTATTAATTCAAATGTCTGTACATGGGTGTTCTTACATAGTTCTCTGCATGCTCTTGTTCTTCTCAGCAATGCTCTCCTGACTAATGTTACAATACACAATGAGGGTGTCTATATCCTGTTTCCCTCTTACGCTCTCAAACAGTCTAATCTAGAATTAAATTCTATCTACCTGCATTAACTACCTTAAATTCCTTCTACCTACTAACGACGAGAGCTAAAGGCGCAAAGTCCGTTTACATTATACAAGTGCGCCTTATATTAATGACTTCATTTAGGATTTGCACGACAACTCCCAAGGCAATTTCAAAATTTGTGTTGGTGCATGTCTAGCTATCTCTTGCTTCCACGCTGGCTCGTTTGATGTCGGTGATGCTCCTGCATCATACTCCCTGGCTTGGAAAATTTCATGGGCTCCTGTCCATGAGCTCCTGCACGATCTGTCCATGCTTATGAATTTCTTCTTTAGTCTCCCACCTGGCATCTTCAACTGGATGGTTCTTCCATTTGACCAGATACTCAAAGTATTCCTTCCTCTTGGTCTTCTAGCTCACTCTCTTGTCTAGTATGCACTCCATCTGCGACTTATCTACAACTGGCATCTGTTTCATCCACTGGATCATTGGCTTCCTAGATCCAGTCTCTGCTTCCCCAACTTTATATGGGTACAAATCCAATATATTGAATATCGGAGAGATTCCAATCCCATCGGGTAATTCAATCTCGTAAGCATTTGCCCCAAATTTCTTCAATACCTTACATGGCCCGATTTTCTTCATTTTCAATTTACTATATGTTCCTCTCGGGAAACTTTATTTTCTCAAATGTGCCAGAACCAGATCACCAACCTCAAACTAAAGTTGTCTCTTATGCTGATCTTCTCTGCATTTATACTCTTGTCTTGAATTCTACAATCACTCCTTCACCTGGCTGTGAAGTTCTTTCATCGCCTCTGCGAATTCTTCTGCACTAGCGCTCCTAGTCGTAGTCTGTTCTGAATCTCTCAGTTCAGAAATTCCCCTCGGCTGTATGCCATAGACAACCCGAAATGGACTTTGCCCTGTGCTTCGATTAATTGAGTCATTATACGCAAACTCTGCTTGTGGTAATATGTTGTCCCACTGGCTGTGGTGCTCTGTCACCAAGCTTCTCAGCAAGTCTCCTAGAATTTTGTTCACCACTTCTATCTTCCCATCTTTCTAAGGATGATAAGCTGAACTAAATGCCAAGTTAGTTCCCATATTCTTCCATAAGGTCCTCCAAAAATTCCCTATGAATTTGGTGTCTAGATCTGAAACTATACTCTTCAGCAACCCATGAAGTCGAATGACCTCTTTGAAAAACAGGTTTGCAATGTGTGTTGTGTCACTGGTTTTCTGACATGGAATGAAGTGTGCCATCTTGGAAAATCTATCCACCACCACAAAGATTGAGACAACACCTCTTTGTTTTCTTGGCAACCCCAATACAAAATCCATGCTAATTTCATCCCATGGCCTCTCTAGTATGGGCAATGGTTGATAAAATCCCGCATTCTACTTCCTTCCCTTCAAATGTTGGCAAATTCTGCATCTGTTCATGAATCTTTTGACATCTGCTCACATTCCTGGCCAAAAATATGACTCGTTCAACTTTGCGAACATCTTTTCATGACCAAAATGCCCGACCAATCCTCCATTGTGTTTCTCCTTCAGCAGATTCTCCCTCATGGAGCATTTCAGAATACACAGTCGATTGCCCCTAAACAACAATCCTTCCTAGATCATGTACTCTACCCACTGGCTTCGGTCTCTGAGAATTGGATTCTCAGCTGCTTCATACACTTCTTGAAAATCCTGATCATCAGCGTACATGTCCCTCAGATCATCAAAACCCAATGTTTTGACTTTGAACTCCTGCAACAACAAACACTTCTTGCTCACAGAATCAACAACTTTGTTAGCAGTACCAGAAATATGTTTAATCACAAAAGTGAAATTTTGCATATACTCAACCCATTTGACATGTTTCTGATTTAACTTCTCCTGTTGAGTCACAAACTGCAATACATGATTATCATTGTATAATACAAATTCTTTCGGGATCAAGTAATGCCTCCATTTCTTCAATTCCTAGATGATAGCATAAAAATCCTTATCATAAGTGGAGTACTTCACTTTCCCCTCATCCAGCTTCTCGCTAAAGTATGTTATCGGCCTATCATCTTGACTCAAGACTGCCCCAATTGCAAATCCGCTTGCATCGCATTTCACCTGAAATGTCTTTTGGAAATCCGGCAACACCAAAACTAGTTGTTTCGTGATATTCTTCTTCAATAGATTAAAAAATTTCTCAGCCTCTTCAGTCTAGTGAAAATACTTGTGTATTTTCTTCACTGTATCCATCATCGTTGTGCTAATTCCACTGAAATTCCTGATGAATTTTTCGGTAGAAACTAGCCAATCTGTGACAACTTCTCACCTCAAAAATATTCTTCGGTGATGGCCAATTCTTAATCACTTCCACCTTATCTGAATCCATCCTCAATTCATTTGCCGAAATAACAAACCCCAAGTAAATGAGCTCTGTCTTCATGAATGAGGATTTATTCATGTTGATCAACAACTTCTCCTGCTGTAGTTTTTGGATCACTCTAGCCAAATGCTTCAGATGCTCTACCACTGTCTTACTGTAAACCGGTATGTCATCCAAATACACAATGACAAATTTCCCGATGAAATCCCTCAGGACTTCATTCATCAACCTCATGAAGGTAATCGACACATTTGTTAATCCAAATGACATAACAAGACATTCGTACAAACCCTCGTTTGTCTTGAATGTTGTCTTCCATTGATCGCCTTCTCTCATGCGGATCTGGTGATAGCTGCTTTTCAAATCAATCTTTGAAAAATAATTTTCTCCACTCAAGCAATCCATCAGATCATCCATCCTCGGTAATGGAAACTTGTACCTGATGGTTATCTTTTTGATCTCCCTCGAGTCAGTACACATCCTCCATCCTCCGTCTTTCTTCAGACTGAGTACTGTTGGAACAACACATGGACTCAAGCTTTCCCTGACCAAACCTTTGTCCAACAATTCCTGGACTTGCCTTTTAACCTCTTCATTTTCTTGCAGCAACAATCTTTATGCGAATTTGTTTGGAAAAATGGCTCCTAGTATGAGATCAATATGATGGCTCACACTCCTGAT
The DNA here is from genome assembly GCA_009831015.1 of Picea engelmannii. Classification (NCBI taxonomy): domain Eukaryota; kingdom Viridiplantae; phylum Streptophyta; class Pinopsida; order Pinales; family Pinaceae; genus Picea; species Picea engelmannii. The sequence continues at coordinate 2,168,595 of ML776548.1, forward strand.
CGGTGGCAATGAACGAGGTAATTCGTCCACGACTATATCTGCGAACTCTCCCAACAGTTCCTGAACTTCTTCTGGTAAATCATCTAACCTTGTGCTAGTCAGAACAATCTTTCGTTTTCTGACCACAATAAACTATGGATCCTCCTTCTTCTTAACCTCTGTAAGAAGTTCCTTCCCACTCATGAGAAGTACTGTGTTGCTTACTTCCGGCTTCACCTCCTTATCCTTAATCGGAAGAAACATGTGTGTCCCCCCATTCTTCTCTAGGGTGTATGTGTTCATTCTCCCATCATGAATCACATTTCTTTCATATTTCCATGGTATACCCAACAATAGATGACAAACATCCATAGGAATGACATCACACAAGATTTTATCATTATATCCCCCTATCTTAAATTCAACTAAACATTGTTTAGTGACAGTTACCTAGTGTCCCTTTTGTAGCCACGAAACTCTGTATGGGCTTGGATGATCAGCCGTCTCCAGCTCCAGCTTCTCTACCATCTCCATAGAAATGAGATTATCCATGCTACCACTGTCCATGATGACCTTGCATACCCTATCATTGGTCTTGCAAGCAGTCATAAAAAGTCTGTTCCTTTGGATTGAACTTTCCACCTCCTTCTCGGGTGTCAAAAGGACTTTTCGCATCATCAACGATCTTCTGCCTTCACCGTCTTCCGCCTCAACATCCCACCTCTATACTTCGGTGATGTGAGCTTCTCCCCCTTCTTTCTTCTTATCTGAACACTCATAAGACTTGTGCCCATTCTTTCCACATGTGAAGCATGCGATTACTCCACCTCTTCCTCTTCCTCTGCCTCTAGTACGAGGAAAAGTGTTTTTGTCCGCATAATCTCCTCTTTTCTCATTATGTTGTCCTCTCTGTTCAATATATGGTCCTCTCTGTGAGGTTCCACCTCTCTCAATTCGAGTATGAGGTTTCTTCCAGTTCTCCTTGGGCTTCTGATATCTATCCTGGGCAACTGATTTTCCTCTGGGCTGACTTCTGCCTCAGCCCCTCTGACTCTTCTTTCAGCTCAGCTTCTCTTCCACTTTCAGAGCCATATGATAAGCATATTCCACCGTTCAAATGGTTTCCATGCTCATCTCATCCTGGATATCATATCTTAGTCCATTCATATATCTGGGTACTTTCTCATCATCGCTCTCTCGATGACCTACACTGATGTTCAGTTTATAGAATTCCTCAGTGTATTCTTTCACTATCATCAGCTTCTATCTCAGGTTCTGCATTCTCCTGAAAAGAGTAATTTGATAGTCCCTGGGGATGAATTTTTCCTTCATCTTTGTGATCATCCTGTACCAGCTTTTGATCTTCTGCTTGCCTTTGCAGCGTCTGTCAGCTTGTAGTTCATCCCACCACAATGCTGCATGTCCCTTCAATCTCATGACAACATGCTTGACCTTCTTGTCTTCCTCGACATATCCATAGTCAAAGTATGTGTCTAGAGCTCTAGTCCAGTCTAGAAGCTCCTCTGCATCCAGATTTCCCTCATAAACTGGAATGTCCATATTTTCTCTTGTACCCATCCTTGCAATAGCTCTGATCAAACGTTCGTTTGATGCATCTTCAGCTACAACCTCTTCTTCTCATTCCACCTCAACTTCACTTTCAAAATCACTGATATCCCCCACACTGGCTGTGCATCTTTGCATCGTCTCCATGTCTTCGAGTCTAGCTCACAGATCATGCATTTGCCTCTCCATAATTGGATTAGTCATCTGCCTACCTCTTCTTCTCGGTATCTCTCTATATTATGGTGGATCGGGTGTCTGCATGTCCCTTCTCCTGGGAGGTATGGTGAATCTCTTTCTCTGCTACAGAAAGAAAAGAACCTTTCTATGCTCTGATACCAAACTGACGTAGTCACACTCGCAAGCACATCTTCTCACAAGATCTTACCTTCACACGGCCCGAAGAATTCTGATGTTCTTCTATTTCCCTATCGGGAAATCTGCACCCACAACAATCCTTGTGGGATCACCCCCTCTTTACTATCGGGAGATCGGAATTTGTGCCTTTGCGAATCCTATGGTCAAGCGTTGTATTCTCAAATTCCCGAAGGCCGATACAGTGAACGTTGACCCTTTTCTATCGGGGTTTTCTCTATCACAATTTCACCACTCGCGATGTCAAACAACTCACTTTACTGACTCCCAAACCCCGATATGTTGATTACCCAACACACGTGTGAGTTGACTTTTCAACACCCTGTCACCTCGATCGGGATTTCGGACTTCGCGGGATCGCAAATCCTGATGTCAATGTTTCGAGACTTCATGTTGTGAAACCATGAAATGGTGTGCCACCTGTCCACATCGTCGACTTCTATGGCCGCACACTGTTTACTTAGCCATCGAGATATCACGTTTCGCAATTTCGCGATTCTCTTTGCAATATTACGAAGTTTCAATCCATGAAACCCCGATGTGTGAAATCCACGCATAAATCCAACGGTCCTCGTGACTTGGATCTATGGTTCTGCCCCTCCTAAGCTTTGAACCCTTTGACGCTTCTACGGTAACTTTCTCGTTCCTCTGTAAGATCCAACGACCCATAGGGACTCATGAATCCTCCTCAGATATTTCTGACTGTTCATTCCTCCTTTGAGAAATATGCGAAATGACTAAGTGTTCTTCCATAAAACTCGTCCACCTGCACACAGACTTGTGACGCCTCTTACCAACTTTCAAGGCACAACTTCCCTGCGCTATCTTTCAACAACTTCGAAGGCCTTATCCTTCCTGAGATTTTCCCAACTCTGAATCTTTCAGAGAACCTTGCACGCACTCCTTGCGGCAGACATTCAACAACTTCCAAGTGTTGAATCTTCGACTCTGCGCACACCTGCAGCAGTAGTCTCTCGATGCTTCACTCAAGTTCTCTATCCTGAGTCTTCTCTTGATCTACGCACTCCTTTGACGACTCATGTGCCCAACTGCAACTTATGAGGAAATGAGAATAAAGTCTACCCTATCTGATCTCACGGTTAACGCACTCCTTGCGGACACTTCGACTGCACTCCTTGTAGGAACTCTTGTTCAGATAGAGAAACAATTGAAACTCATTCCTTCACCCTTTCAGACTTCAAACTCAAAACATGAAATCATATACACAACATATAAAGAAAATGTATAATAGGAAGCAAACATTCATGAGCATAACATCAATACACAGAGAACAAACACAAAATCATGAATTTGAACCAATCTCTTCTATTAATTCAAATGTCTGTACATGGGTGTTCTTACACATTTCTCCACATGCTCTTGCTCTTCTCAGCAATGCTCTCATGACTAATGTTACAATACACAATGAGGGTGTCTATATCCCGTTTCCCTCTTGCACTCTCAAACAGTCTGATCTAGAATTAAATTCTATCTACCTGCATTAACTACCTTAAATGCCTTCCACCTACTAAGAACGAGAGCTAAAGGCTCAAGGTCCATTTACATTATACAAGTGCATCTTATCTTAATGACTTCATTTAGTATCTGTGCAACAACTCCCAAGGCAATTTCAAAATTTGTGATGGTGCCTGTCTAGCTGTCTCTTACTTCCGTGTTGGCTCGTTTAATGTCGGTAATGCTCCTGCATCAAATTCCGGCCCTCTTTTCTTCACCTTCCTCTGAAATTCATCATAGATATCCTTTGGTTATCATAGTCACTTGTATATATTCAATATTCTCAAGTGTGATTTTTAAATGAGAGAGACTTGCCTCTTATTTATATTCTCCATCTTCTAGGTCACTTAACCCATTTCTAGGTCACTTAACCCATTTATAGGTCACTTAACCTATTTTCCTCATTTTTAGGGTTAACCACTTTCCATAATTAGAAATTTCTCCATTACTTTATCATTTAAATATTCCTCCTTGACTTTGTCACCTCACTTAATCATTTAAATAATCTTCTTTGATTTTGTCACTTCACTTTATTATTTAAATAATCCTTTTGGACTTTGTAACTTTAATTTATCATTTAAATAATAATTTCTTCTTTGCAAGATATTTGACTTCTTTGACCTTTTGGGGATTCAAGCCAACATATGAGGGTCCTCCAACTTCGTAAGGCCATAACTCTCAAACCATGAGGAGTTATGTGATGTTACACATATCACCAGAAATGGAATGACATGTACTATCAATATAGAATACTATTACCTTCAAATATATTAAAACTCATACCATTATACATGAAACAACTTTGGGTCCATTACCCAAACCTTTTTGGTACCATAATTCACTACCAAACTTTATTCAAGGGTTGAAATCAATGAAAACCAACCTTAATCAACAATCTCCCCCTTTGGAATTTATGGCAACACTCTGTTGCAATATTGAATATAACTCACGCTCCCCCTAGAAACATGCCTCTGTCCTCTGCATCTCTATGACCATTTCTCCCCCTAGAACCATGCCTCTGTCCTCTGCATCTGATGAATCTCTCCCCCTTTGTCATCAATTGCAAATGTATCTTTCCATCTATGGTTTCTCCCCCTGACTGAATTATCCTCTTTATGGTGCTTCCTCATGTACATATAAGACATATAAGATAAGCATTCAAAATAATTCATTTTGGAGTAGAAATAACTATGAGTCTCTGGTAGAGATACTCAAAGGCTTCCTAGGGAAGTGATTTTCTAAAGATGTCTGCCACTTGTTCTTTTGTGCCGACATACTCAACTCGGATGTTATTTTATGCAACCTGTACCTGTAGAAAGTGACACTTAATTGGAATGTGCTTTGTCTTGGAGTGCATCACCAGGTTCTTTGAGATACTGATGGCTCTTGTATTATCACAATAGATTGGAATGGGCTCATCATACTCAACCTGTATATCTACCAAAGTTTGTTTTATCCAAAGAATTCATGTAAAACATGTTGTTGATGCAATATACTCTGCCTCGGCTGTCAATAGAGATATTGATGATTGTATCTTGCTTAGCCATGATACTAAAAACTCACCCAAGTAGAATGTTTCTCCACTGGTGCTTCATCAGTCATCAATACAACCTACCCGATCTGCATCTATGTAGGCAATAAGAGATAGATCCTTTCCTTTTGGATACCATAATCCAAACTCTTATGTTCCTTTGAGATATCTAAAAATTCTCTTCACTGCTAATACATGTGATTCCTTTGGTTGTTCCTGAAATCGTTCCACCTGTCCAACTGCCTGCATTACTTCTGGTCTGGATTTGGTCACATATAGTAGGATGCTAATCATTGACTAGTATTTCCTATGCTCTGTAGACTTTGAATCATCATATTTTCTTAACTTGCAATTGGTTTGCATGGGAGTGATAATTGGTTTGCAATCTTCCATTCCTAACCTATTTAACATTTCTATAATATACTTGGTTTGAGAAATAAAAATTCCTTGGTTTCTTTGACGTATCTAAAGTCCCAGAAAGAAGGATAGTTCTCCAAGTAATGACATTTAAAATTCATTCTACATATCCTTTGCAAATTTTTGGCTTAACCTGTCATCATCACTACCAAAAATAATATCATCAACATAAACTTCAATTAATAAAATATTACCTTGACTTACCTTGATGTAGAGATTGTTGCCTGCACTTCCTTTTTTGAACCCTTCTTGTTGCAGATATTTATCCAATCTAGAGTACCATGCTCTAGGAGCTTGTTTTATACCATACAAGCCCTTCTTTAGTTTGCACACATAGTCTGCATTCTCTGACATATGAAATCCTTCTGGTTGTTCAATGTAGACTTCTTCTTCAAGTTCCCCATTCAGAAAAGATGATTTTACATCCATCCAATACAATTTAATATTTTTGGAGCATGCATAAGCTAAAAGCAATCGGATTTCTTCCATTCTGGCAACTGAGGAAAATGTCTCTTCAAATTCGACTCCTTCAACCTGTGCATATCCTTTACATACCAATCTAGCTTTGCTCCTTGTAACATATCCATCTTCATTCAATTTATTCCTGTATACCCACTTTGTGCCGATCACATTCGTATCCTTTGGTCTTGGAACCAATTCCCAAGTGTCATGTTTCTCTATTTGATCAAATTCTTCATCCATGGTCTTGCTCTAAAATTCATCCTTGCTGGCCTCTTCAAAATAGTTTGGTTCAATCGTAGATGTGAGTGTTTGGTGTGTTTGTTCTAGTGAGTGGATTCTTCTTCTAATCTCAACTCCTGCATCATTGTTTCTGATAATATGATCTAAAGGATGATTCTTATGTACTCATCTTCCAGGTGTCTTTGGAGGCACTTGTTGAAATTTCCCTTCATCTTCTGTCAGATTCTCTTCATATTCCTCTTCTACTTCCTTTTCATCTTATGCTTCTTCCTTGAAAAGTTGTTCCATTGATTAATTTTCTTCTACCTTTGATTATGGTCTACCTGTTTCATCAATTGTTACGTTGATGATTTCTACAACTTTGTTCAATCTCATATTGTAACACTTGTATGCTTTCCTTGTACTTGAGTAACCAACAAGTACTCATTTTTCCACATGAGTGTCAAACTTTCCCATTTTTCCATCTTCTCTTTTGATGTAGAATTTGCTTCCAAAAACTCTAAAGTGCTTCACATTTGCTGGTCTTCCTTTCCATAGATTGTAGGGAGTTTTTTCAGTGTCTTTTATGAGCATTACTCTGTTTTGAATGTGAATTGTTGTATGCACTGCATGTGTCCAAAATATATCTGTCAATTTGGAATCCATTAGCATTGTTCGAGCCATTTCCTATAATGTCTTATTCTTTCTTTCAACAAATCCATTATGTTGAGGTGTCCTAGCAATGAAGAATTTCATTTTTATTCCATGACTGCTACAGTAGTCCATAAATTCCTTTGAAGTCAAATCTCCTCCATTATTAGATATCAAGCATTTGATTTTTGAATCCATTTCATTTTCAACCATTTCTTTGTAGATCTTGAAGTTTACAAAATCTTCTGACTTATTCTTGCGAAAGAAAACTATAGCCAGTCTTGTATAATCATCAACTAATAACATAAAGAATTTCTCACCTTTTAACCCCTTTGTTGTAGTTGGTCCAACTAGATCAATATGCACAATTTACAGTGGACTTGTCATTGAATATTCATTTGATTTGAACCTAGTCTTTGTTTTCTTTCCTTGTTGACAATGCTTGCATCAAGTGTTGGTTGGTTTCGTGATGCGGGGAATTTCTCTGAATGCTTATTTTCTACTGACTCTGACAATGTTATCAAAATGTATGTGACCCATTCTTTGTGCCATAGCCAACTTTCATCTTACTTTCCTAGACAACACTTTTCATTTCCGATTTCACTTAATAAATATATGTTGCTTGAAGTTCTTGTGGTTGTAGCAATAAATTTTCCTGGACCTTCTTTTCTTATCTCACATTTTTGTGAATTGAAAGTAAATTTATGACATTGGTCATGCATTTGACTCACACTTAGAAGATTATATTTCATATCTTCTACTAGTAGACCATTTTCTGCCTTGGTATTCTTATTCCCAATTCTGACTGTTCCTTTTCCAATGATTTTAGTTGAATCATCATTTCCGAAGGAGACTAATCCATATATTTCCTTTCGTAATGTAAGAAACCTGTCTCTATCACTTGTCATGTGTTTTGAACAACCACTGTCAACATACCAACCATGTTTCTTCTACTTATATTCTAGAGCGAGTGTGCATTCTTCATTGCTATATTGATCTTGCTTTCTTATCCATGTCCTTTTCGGAGGTTCTTGTCTGTGACTCTTGTTATTTTATTTTGGTTCTCTAGGAGGCACTATCATTCTGTAATATGTTTCCATGTGTCCAAAATTGTTACATTTGTAACATTCAACTTCAGTGCTCAAAGATTCAAACATGTTGTAACTTCTTCTCTGTGTGTCACGAGGCCTTCTTGGATAACCCCTTTGTGTATGATTTTCAAAGTTGTTGTGTTCCTGTTGTTAGATCTGCAATTCAAATCTTTATGTCCAAAATTATTACATGCATAAAATAAACCAAAAAAGATAGTTTGATACCTGGGAGTTGAAGATATTGTGAAAGGAGGTATTCTTATAAATTATTCTTCTTCCCGAGGCCTATCTGTCGATTTTTTATTCTGAAATCTGAATCTTCTCGGTGGAGGAGTTTCCCTGTAATCTTCCTTGTAGATCTCCATATCCCACTTGATTTTTTCTGCATATCTTTTTGGATATGTTTCTTTCTCTATCGTTTTGGAGCTTGATCCTTTTTCTGTCTGATTGTATGCAAGTCCGGACTTGTCATGATGAGATTTTTGACTAGTGATAATTTCATCGAAAAATTTTGAGTTGTTCTACATATTTTTATTTTGAAGATCCTTTCTTAATGTGACAATCTCTTCTTCCAAATTTCCAATTATATTGTCTTTTTCTTCTAGCTTTTCTTTGAGTGCTTCTTCAATTATTTTATCTTTTTCTATTTGAACCTTCAAATTTGTGATCATTTGTTCTAGTTCTTGAGTGACTTCTTTCTTGTCTAGTGTTGCTTATAGTTTCTTGTTTTTCTTCTTTTCTCTTCTGATAACTTCTATGGAACACATTAATTCTTTTCAGTAGTCAACTTATGCCTCTTCGATTTATTCTTCAACTTCATCATATTCTTCTTCGACTTCTTCATATTCTTCTTCGGAGTCTTCTTTATCAGAGTCTTCTACTTCCATGAATATAATTGTTTCTGTCTAACTGTCACTGACTTCATCTTCATCTGCCGATGAGATGTCTTGTTTGGTGCATAAGATTTTCTTGAAAACTTTCTTTGTGGTTCTTTTGACTTTATATGTTTATTTTCCTTTTGAGTAAACTTCATCAGTTCTCTTTTTCATATACAGAATTTTGTTAGAAAAATGACCAATACCATCACAATTAAAACAAATTAAAGGAATCTTACCTCTATACCTACCATCGGTTCCCTTGTTCAGTCTTTTGACAAAGTTGGCCACTTCTCCATCATCTTCCAAGACGTCACTAATGCTGCTATGTTCTTATTTTTGCCTTCCCTTTTGCTTTGAATTTTTGGATTCTTTTTGGATTCTTCTTTTATATCTAGATTTTCCTATTTAGTTCTCATTTCATATGCTGTGAAGATTCCATGTAATTCATCCATTCTTATTGAGTTTAGATCTGATCTTTCTTCTAGTGTTGATATCTTAGGGTCAAATCTCATAGGAAGAGATCTTAGTACTTTTTGAGCAATTACAGATTCTTTGATTTCTTTTCCAAATCCTATGATTTCATTTGTTATTTCATAAACTCGTAAAAAGTAAGATGCAATATTCTCATATTCCTTCATCTTAATTTGTTTGAACTTCCCTCTATAAGTTTGAAGCTTTGTTGCTTTGACTTTTGAATCTCCTTCTTAAATATTTTGAAGTTTGTCCCAAATATATTTACCGGATTTACAATGTGAAACTTTGGTGAATATTGTTTCACTAAGACCATTCAGAAGGGAATTTTTGGCTTTGGAATTATTCTAAACAAGTTTCACTGCTTTTTCATTTGTTGGCGGAACTCTTGGTGTTGTGTATCCATCTATAATTGATTGCCAAATTTCAAATCCCCGTGCCTGTATATATGTTTTCATCCTTATGCTCCAAAATGCACACTTATGTCCATTGAACTGTGCTATTCCATTTTTATATAGGTTGTTTCTCTCCATGATCTACCTTTTAGTGCTTAAATTGATTTATGAATGAACCTACTCTGATACCAATTGTTGGATTACTGAGAGAGGGGGTGAATCAGTCATAGAGAAATTTAATCCTTTTTAACCATATAATCCAAGTGTTATATCAATGCAACATTATAATCCAATAATTGCAGAGTAAATAAGCAATGAACAAATGAAAAATCATACACATACACAGTACACCATTGTTTTACGTGGAATCCCAAAGTGGGAGAAAACCACGAAATGCATTTTCTTATATGTCTTGAAGAAATATATTCATTGGAAGCACCATCTTCCTTTGTTTTCCAGTTGCAACTGGAAGGAGGCTCCAACCCACTTTTTTCTCGGGCTACAACCTGAGGGAAGCTCCAAGTCCCCTATTCTCTATCTACAACCATAAGGAGGCTACAACCCCCTATGTTCTTCGGCTACAACTGGAAGGTGGCTACAACCACCTATCCTTTCCCCATCCAACCGCCCTGAAGTAGAAGTAGAATGATGGAACCACTGTCACACTATCACTGTGAGATATACCACTGTAAACCTGTACCAAAAAACCTGAGCCATACATCCACCTGTACATCAACATGTAATCAACCTGTACCATAAACAAGTGCATCAACCATGAACCAACTTATACAAAACAACATCTAATCAACCTGTACCATAAAAAAGTGCATCCAACCATGTACCAATTTTGTACCAATCATGTGTCAACTACTCATCAACTATGACTCATCAATATGTACCAACATCATCAACTATACACCTCATGTATGTGTGAACTCATCAACTACTTGTCTCAACCATGTACCCAACATGTACCTCAACCAAAAGACCTCATCAATATCATCATCCAAATATGAATTGTAACTCTATAATAGACCTGGTGTATATGATCACATACCTGCAAACTTCCTTAACTTTAACAACAAGAGACTAGCATTTTCATCAAACTTCTCTTTAGTCTCACATGACTAGTTTTGGATTAGTCAACAACCCTAAATTGAAATAACATTAACTATGTACCTATAATGAATAAATATATGATACCAATACACAATGTTCTTCAGTGTGTTTTATGCAATTCCTCCAAGTTTCACTACTTGGAACCTCTCATAAAATGAGTTATAGCAAAATTGGCATACCTTGCTGAATTATGGTTTATTCTAGAGAGAGAACTTGTAGAGCATGACTGACATGAAATATTTTTTGAATAGATATGAAAATGTTACAAAAAATACTAAAGAATAAACTCTAACCAACATATTTTTTCTTACTAAATTTGGATATGTTATGAATAATTTATGACGTTTTTAGCTGAAACACCTGTGTTAGACTAGTTTCAGGACTAGCCACAAGACCTATTTTCCACGGAGTGTAACTAAAAAAATACAATGAACCACTATCTAAATTGTTTACCATAGATATTTGGATATTTTTCCTCAATTTCCTGTCAATCGCACGGTCTGAATCATTCTAGAAAAAAAATTATTGCAAAAATGGTGAGATGACTTGTAAATAACATACCTTAGAAATCATCAACAAAAGAATTTATCCTCCCTTGAATTTAGGCCCTCTTTTCTTCACCTTCCCTATAAAATTTGTCTTAGATATCCTTTGGTTACCTCAGTCACCTATATATATTCAATACTCTCCAGTGTGATTTTAAAATGAGATAGCCTTTCCTCTTATTTATACTCTCCATCTTCTAGGTCACTTAACCCTAACCTATTTCTAGGTCACTTAACCCATTTAGAGGTCACTTAACCTATTTTCCTCATTTTTAGGGTTAACCATTTTCCATAATTATAAAGTTCTCCATTACTTTATCATTTAAATATTCCTCGTTGACTTTGTCACCTCACTTTATCATTTAAACAATCTTCTTTGATTTTGTCACTTCACTTTATTATTTAAATAATCCTTATTGACTTTGTCACTTTACTTTATCATTTAAATAATAATTTCTTCTTTGCATGCTCTTTTACTTCTTTGATCTTTTGGGGCTTCAAGCCAACATATGAGGGTCTTCAAACTTCATAATGCCATAACTCTCAAACCGTGAGGAGTTATGTGACGTTCCACATACCACCATAAATAGAATGACATGTAATATCCATATAGAAATAGTATTACCTTAAAATATATTAAAACTAATACCATTATACATGAAACAACCTTGGGTCCATTACCCAATCCTTTGTGCTTCCATAATTTTCTACTGAAATTTCTTCAAGGGTTGACATCAATGACTACCAACCTTAATCAACAGACGTATGGGTGGCCCTTGACACTCTCACGCCTCCTTTCCCTCGAAAGTACTCTTGCACCTCCTTTCTTGGTATGATTGGTCTCGGATGGCTCAAACTTCTATTAGAATAGGTAGGATAAGAAAAGGCGTAGGTTAATGGTTCAGTTGACTAAGAAAAGGCTATGGTAGAAGCAAGGGTAGCATAGGTCATAGAGAGATAGGTACCAAAGCTTCCATGCTTGGTTTGCTTGGTCTCGGATGGGATTTTTTGCTTGAAGAAGGGTAACTGACTTGAATTATGTTTCCGCCTTAAAGAAATCCCACATTAATTAAAAAATCTCGCCTTACCAAACCGAGTCTTGGCCTCAAAGCGTATGGATGAAATTAAATTATGTTTCTTCCCTAAACAAAACCCACCTTAATTAATAAATCTACCTTACCAAACCCTCTCTCGGCCTCAAAGAGTATGTGTGAAATCGAATGTTATTTCTACATTTGCATATTCAATATAGCAGATATAAAAAAAAAAAGGTAATAATTATTTGGATTAAATGATTTTAGTATTTGTTTTTTTCTAAATTGTATTAAGAATAGAGATTTATTCTTTGATTTTTTTATGAAGGGGTAATTTATTTTAGTAATTATCACTATAAAAATTATGAAAATTAGGTGGAAAGATGGGAAAATAACCCATACATGAACCAATAATTAGTATTATAGTCTAACCAATGTCAAGGGATATGAGGGCCCTAAATGACACTTCTTAGGCTCATTCACCATCAACAACACCTAGAAACCACGACACAATTCCTCTCTATGGGGTCCTTAACATCATAGTTGGATAAGGACACCATTAGGAGGTTTTTTACTGTAAGTATGGGTAGAGAGGTCTTAACCAACACATCAAACATTGGTAAGGATTCCTTTAAGGCCTCCAAACTGTAGGATATAGGTGCCATGAGTAGGTTTTGTTCCCTAGAAATGGGTCTTAACACCTAAAAATGGTTGAGGGGGAGTAAAGGAATTAAGCCATAATTTAACCTTATCAAGATCATGTGCCATGAACAACACCTACACCATCACATTTTATATGTTTTTCATACTATATACATATGGGTCTGGTGGCCTTGATCGTGATTGTGCTAGGGAAACAAGCCTCAAGCCTTTAACCTGCATGGTCAAGGGAGGGAAACCACAAATCAAGCCCCAAAAATATCATATGTATCTTAAGAACCATGAACAAGTCCTCAAGTCACCACACAAGACAATGGATGGGTGGACAAGTTGTTATAAAGAGCCTTGAACAAGCCCTCAAACCAACATAACATAACTTGATTGGACTTTAAGAAAGATATAGGCATCATGATTAGGTTTTGTACATTGAAAATGGGTGTAGATTCATAAACATAGAAAATTGGAAACAATGTCCTAAATCCCTAACTAAACCTTCTCGAGCTCATGAACCACCATCGACAACACCTAAAAACCATGACACGAGTCCTCTCTAGGAAGTCTTTGGTATCCAAGTTGAATATGGGTGACATTATGAGGTCTTCTTGATCATCATGGATGGGTCTTAGGTTCATGACTATAGTTGATGAAAAGAAACAAGAGTATTCTACCCTAAACCTTGTTTCTCAATCTCAGGAACCATATACAAGTAGTCAAACCACCAAATATGACCTATGTAACATATCATTCACCTCAAAGTGGAATTTTCGTAGCATGAATAAGTTAGTTTTGAGCCAAGAATGGGTATCAAGGTCTAATCAAGTTCAAGGGAGGGAAACAAGGGAGTAATTGCTCCCTAAGTTAACATTCTTAGGATTAACTTCTATGAACAACAACTACAACCCACACAACTTCTTAGGATATAGTATTGGATGAGTCCTCGAGCCATCACATAGGACCCTTGTAGGTTATTTTTGGACTATTTGAGGGATACAACTACCATTATTAAACCAAAACATATGCCCTAAATAAAAATGTGTCAGACCCCCCACTCATAATGGTTCTCAGGGTTGTATCTCGTGTTCTTTAGAATCCAAAGAAGGATGTAATGGTGCCATGAGTAGGTTTTGTACAACAGAAATGGGTCTTGAGGGTTTAACATGCAGGTTAAGGGGGAAAAAGGATTCTTAAGCCCTAATTGGACCTTCTTGATCTCAAATTCCATGGTTAGGTAGAGAGGAAAAAAATTGGACCTTATTCCCTAAACATCACTTCTTAGGATCAATCACCATGAACAATACCTACAAATTACCATAACATAAGACCTATCAACTAAGGGGTTTTTAGCATTAGAGTTGGAATATATGGACTCCATTAGAAGGTTTTGTGCACTGAGTATATATCATAGGATACTGACCATGGTCAAGGAAGGAAAACATGTGGTGCCTCAAGATATTGTTGAATATTGTTGAGCTCAAGAGCCTTGAATGACTAGTGCTCCAGCTAACACATGAGTGCATTGTATGGGTTTTTTTCAAACCTATGAGTTTGTTATATGAGTTAAGAATTAACATTGATGCATGTTGGAGGTAAGGGGTTACAAGGGTTTATTTATAGAGGATAGTGGTTATGAATTATAATGGTATAAAGGTTGTACAAGTGATGGGTTATATTAGGGTTTAGGTGTGATTGAGTTATAATAGTTAGGTGTTAGGAGTCTTAAGGTAATTCCTTAATTCATCTACCAAAACTTGATTATAGCCTAACATGTCACCAAGAATAGACATCAATACTAAGCCCATCACGACCTACTATGGGGTGTGGGTTGAGGGTTATAATGTTTATGGATTGACTTTTATAGGTGTTATATAAAGTTCTAGCTATTAGGATTTATAGTGTTTATGTATTATATTATGGGTTATAATGTATTGTGGAAGTGGTTATTTTTGTTGGGAGTCATATGTGTTAGGAATGAGATGGGTTATAGGCTTATGGATCAAAGGGTATAGGAATCCAATGTTATTTTATTTAGATGAAATAAAATGTGTAAGGATTAGAGATTAGATGTCTTTATAGATACCAAGGGTTTTGTTAGTTGTTAATGGGAAAGGGGCTATTGAGATTATAGATGTTATGGGATAGGGAGGTTATACTAGGGTTTGTAATCTTAAGAGGGTTATAAATGTTAGGGGTTATATGTTAACAATTACATAAGGGTTTGGTTTATAAGAGTGTTAGTGAAAACTTATTTGAACATGTACAATTTCTAGTTTTAAGGTTGTTTTACATTAGTTTTATGTAACTATTAAGGTGTATTATAAGGTACGTGTATGTTCTATGTATGAAGGTAAGGCATATCAGTTCTCAGTTTGCTCGGATTTTACCTTTTAAAAATTGTAATTTTCTTGTTTTTTTTTTTAAATTGTCCCCGACGGTTGTCAAGTAATAAGATATAATAGATAAGAATATTGAAATCTATCAATATACTAACAAAGAATCATTCCTTGCAGGGATAAGAGTCTTGAAAGCTATCAATATCCTACCAATCAAATGATTCTTGGGCCATACAGGCTTGTCAAAGTTCATTTGCAAGCTAAGTTAGTTCATAATTTGGATGTGACATAACACTATCATTGATAATTCAAATTGTTACATTTCATTATCATGCATCATGTGTGAGGGCTTGAGCCACCACAAAGGAAACATACAAAAAATATTTGTCTTATGAAAAAGATATGGTACTATCCATTTTGAGGTTTGGCATAAAGATTGTTCTTATAGACTACACTACATTTCACCATATAAGCCCTACACTCCTTTCAAACCATGTAACACCATTCAAAGATAGATTTAGGACCTCTAAGCCCCATTCATAGGTCACTATTTCCCATGTCTAGTCCATAATGTAACAATGCTGACATTTATTGATTATTCCAGGTATATTGCTCATTCATGAGGCCAAAGGAATATCAACTCATGCATATTTATACCTTATTGCAACACTGATTTCATTAAGGTAGCTTATTTTAACTATGTATTTCTCCATGAGAAAGAGAGAGAGTTAACCTATGGTAGTCGATTTTCTTTTAAAGGAGATTAATAATAGTTTATAACTGCATTTTTAATGACCCAATTCTTCGATGACGGGGGTTCACAACTATATATGAATTTAAATTGGGTAATTTTGGAGGTTGAGTAATACATAATATCATACCAATATTTCGTTAGATGGAACCACCACATCCATTTCCTTTGTTTATCCCATGTCTATATTTGAAGATACTTGCGACGAATTAGCTATACTTGGAACCACCTCATCCATTTCCTTTGTTTATCCCATGTAAACGTTGTTGCGATGAATTATCTATACTATCGACGAGATTTTTTCATCAATAGTATAACTAATTTGTCGCAAGATTATTTGCATTCTTCACTCTTGCGACAATATCCTTTCTTTGTCTCTTGCCGATAAATTCCCCTTTTTGTCTCTCTTTCCGACATAAATGTTTTCATAAGTTATGGGTACTAAATTATCCTTGATTATTATCCCTAATTTTCTCTTCTACCTATTCAACTTGTTTTCACAGCACCATATATATCAATATTTCTTGAAGGTTAAAAAGATCAACATCACCTTAGAAGAGAATCCAATATCATATTGCTCTACTTCTATAGAGACTACTATCTCTATGTTTTAAAAGATAGCTACATGACACTACACTTAAATAAAAAATTCCAACACTTGATGGTTTTAATTAGGATTCATTTCATATTTGGTTTATCAACTTGAAATTAAAATTTGATACTTTGCAAGCTAGTAGATTGATTCAAATACAAATATAAAATTAGGCATCATTAACATATCTACTAGAACATTTATTCTAACCTATAACAAATATACTAAATTCTCATAATTTCTTCCCATAACTAGAAGTTGGTTTACATTTAGAGTTCCCTTCCACATGGCCACTTGTCCTCATTATTGATTCTTGCATGAAACTATCTTTTAGATACATCACCCTACAATTCTTCTTGATAGAAATTTATTACATTAATGGCAAGTGTCACATTATTCCACTTTATTACATTGCATTAGAAACTTCTTCGATATGATATAATGGAGTTTAATCTTTGAACAAGTGGTTATGTGAGTCAAATTTGAGTCTATAAACCCTCCCATATCGTTAAGCCATGTGAATAGTCTATCCATGTGAAATTTCAATGCATAGAGAAACAATTTGAAAAAATTTCAACATTGGCCCAATTCATAGTTCATTGTTTCACATGTCTAGTCCTAGTACAATTTCTATTCGTTGTTCCTTTTAAAACTCGTTCGATAGTAAACATGTCCCCGCATCTTGTAATACAAGGGCATATTTTTATTGTGTTGATTAAGAAATCAACGAAAAATAGGTATTTTTCATCACAACTATGACACACATACATTGTATATAAATTAATGTAGAACCTGAAAGAAAAATGAAGAAAGATTGATGCAAACTTAAAACTTGCGTTAACCAATTCGTGTACTTTGAAATAAAAATAGGGTTTACGGTTTACATGATGAATTGATGATGGAAAAAAGTGGGTGTGTGAGTGAAATTTTTGTCCAGAAACCCTCCCATATCGTTAAGGAATGTGAATAGTCTATCCATGTCAAATTTCAGTACATACAGAAAAAATTTGAAAAAATTTCAACGTTGGCCCCATTCATAGGTCATTGTTTCCCATGTCTAGTCCTAGTACAATTTTTGTTCTATTCAATAGTACACACGTCACCGCATCTAGTACTGCAAGGGAATATTTTTATGGTGTTTATTAAGAAATGAACTAAAAAGAGGGATTTTTCATCACAACTATGACACACATACATTATATATACATTAATGTAGAACCTGAAAGAAAAATCAAGAAAGGCGATGAATTGTATCCCATGTGTACATTTGAAGATACTTGCGATGGATTATCTATACTTGGAACAACCCCTTCCATTTCCTTTGTTTATCCCATGTAAATATTCTTGCGACGAATTAGATATACTATCGACGAACATTTTTCATCGATAGTATAGCTAATTCAATGAAAGATTATTTACATTCATATCTCTTGTGAAAATATTCTTTTCTCTTGTCGATGAATTCCCTTCTTTGTCTCTCTTGCCGACAAAATTGTTTTCATAAGTGATGGGTACTAAATTATCCTTGATTTTCTCCTCTACCTATTCTACTTCTTTTCACAACACCATATATATCAATATTTCTTGAAGGTTAAAAATATCAACATAATCTTAGAAGAGAATCCAATATCAATATATTGATGTACTTCTATAGAGACTACTCTGTCTATGTTTTAAAACATAACTACATGACACTACACTTAAATGACAAATTCCAACACTTGATGGTTCTAATTAGGATTCATTTCATATTTGGTGTATCAACTTGAATCAAAATTTGATACTTTGCAAGCTAGTTGTACCTTGATTCAAATACAAATATGAAATTAGGAATCATTAACATATCTACTATAACATATGAAAACTAGGTTTTATGGTTTACATGATGAATTGATGATAGAAAAAAGTGGTCGTGTGAGTAAAATTTGAGTCCAGAAACCCTCCCATATAGTTAAGTCATTCGAATAGTCTATCCATGTCAAATTTTAGTGCATACAAAAATAGTTTGAAAAAAATTCAAAGTTGGCCCCTTTCACATGTCACTATTGTGCATGTCTAGTCCTAATACAATTTATGTTCCTTTTTCCTTTTAAAATTCATACTGCAAGGTATTATTTTTATGGTATGATTAAGCAATCAATGAAAAAGAGGTATTATTCATCACAATTATGACACACATACATTGTAAATACATTAATGTAGAACCTGAAATAAAAATGAAGAAATATTGATGCAAAATTAAAATTTCCGTCAACCAATTTGTGTACTTTGAAAGAAAAATATTGTTTATGGTTTACATGATGAATTGATGAGGAAAACAAATGGGTGTGTGAGTCAAATTTGAGTCCATAAACCCTCCCATATCGTTAAGGCATGTGAATAGTCTATCCATGTCATATTTCAGTGCATACAGAAACAATTTGAAAAACTTTCAATGTTGGCCCCATTCACAGGTCATTGTTGCCCATGTTTATTCCTAGTACAATTTATGTTCAGCTCGACAGTACACATGTCCCCGCATCTATTAAAACAAGGGAATATTTTTATGGTTTTGATTAAGCAATCAATAAAAAAGAGGGATTTTTCATCACAACTATGACACACATACATTGTATATACATTAATTTAGATCCTGAAAGAAAAATGAAGAAAGGTGACAAATTGTATCCCATGTATACATTTGATGATACTTATGACGAATTAGCTATACTTGGTACCACCTCATCCATTTACTTTGTTTATCCCATGTAAATATTCTTGCGACAAATTAGCTATACTATCGACAAATTGTTTTCATCGAGAGTATAGCTAATTCATCGCAATATTATTCACATTTGTTGCTCTTGTGACGCTATCCTTTCCTTGCCTCTTGCTAAAAAATTCCCTTATTTCTCTCTCTCTTAGATGAAAATGTTTTCATAAGTGATGGTTACTAAATTATTATCCTTGATTTTCTCGTCTAGTACCTATTCTACTTCTTTTCACACCACCATATATATCAATATTTCTTGAAGGTTAAAAAGATAAACTCCAACTTAGAAGAGAATCCAATATCAATATATTTCTCTACTTCTATAGAGAATACTCTCTCTATGTTTTAAAAGATAACTACATGAAACTACACTTAAATGACAAATTCCAACACTTGATTGTTTTAACTAGGATTCATTTCATATTTGGTTTATCAAGTTGAAATTAAAATTTGATACTTTGCAAGCTGGTTGCACCTTGAGTCAAATACAAATATGAAATTAGGAATCATTAACATATCTACTAGAACATATGAAAAATAGGTTTTATGGTTTACATGATGAATTGATGATGGAAACAAGTGGGTGTGTGAGTCAAACTTGAGTCCAAAAACCCTCCCATATCATTAAGACATGTGAATAGCATATCCATGTAAAATTTAAGTGCATACAGAAAAAGATGGATTTTTCATCACAGTTTCAATGAAAATTCTATATAAATGACAAACACGTTCATTAAAATTTCGTTGATGCAATACTATGACAACAATATTGATGACATCTACGATCATGATGGTATAAAAATGAAAGAGCTTCTCTTGGTTTCAATAATAATTTATCCTCTACTGAACAAGGCCAACCATGTGAAGGTGGAAGCTCATATGGCCCCTCCTATCACCCTTACATCACTCTCAATTGATCCCCAATACCCAATCTATAAAATAGAAAATAATCGAAGGAAACATGCTAATAAGATTCATGCATAGAAACTACAAAAACAA
The DNA here is from genome assembly GCA_009831015.1 of Picea engelmannii. Taxonomy (NCBI): domain Eukaryota; kingdom Viridiplantae; phylum Streptophyta; class Pinopsida; order Pinales; family Pinaceae; genus Picea; species Picea engelmannii. The sequence goes on from ML776548.1 coordinate 2,188,924, forward strand.
AAATAAATGAAGGTAAATGAAATTATGTGTTTGTAAATGATATTTTTAGTTTACCACGTACATTAATATATCAAAAACTATTTTTAGGTTTCAAAAAATAATTAAACAACATGTAACATAGGATATAAAAACATCGCATAAAACTTAAAAACATGTAATTAACCCACGACATTGTAAGTAAATTGTTTTAAGAGAATAATTCATACAAATTAAAATATATATTCACATACCTAATCCAACTCAACATCTGTGTAATCATCCTTATTTTGTATATTGATCTTCTTCATCGAACTTGACATATGTATCATCATCTAGTTCAGAAACAATGTTGAAAGGATTGACAATATCATCATCGTCATCAATGTCATTTTCAAGCATATTTTCATCAACATCATCATCGAGAATTGCAATAATGTCTCCTACACCTGGATCATGATCTTCTTCGTCTTCTTCATCGGTTGACCTTGCATGATCTTCCAACTCTGTCTGATCTAGTGAATCATCTTCTTGATCTTCAATATCATCTTCTTCCTGTAAAGGAGTATACTTAACTGACCTTCCTCTTGGATCATATCTAACAAAAAATGACCAATCCCTCTCACTTGGAACATTTGCGTAAAATACCTGTTCACATTGTCTTGGAAAACATAGCGATCATGTACTCTTTCAAACACCGTTGTTTTAATCATTGGAAATCCATTGGCATGTTGAATAACAATTCTTTCCTCGTCGCGTTCATGAATTTGTAACCTTTACCATTTGACATCGAATAGAACTAATTTGAAGAAATTAAAGTCACACTCAATTATATCGTTTAAATACCCATAGTATCTATTTTCAAATTCTCGGGGATGTTTCTCACTCCTAGAGGAAACATTATTGACATGGAATACTGCAATTCTCCCACTATCATAATTTTTCCTGGTTTCATCCAACTGTTTGATGCAAAATTTACAACCATTGCACCAAATAGCCTTGTGGTGTTTCAACTGCAGTATGTCAGATATGTAAAGGATGCATTGTTAATTAATAAATTAACATATATATTTATATAACTTGGAAGGTATCTGAAAAATACAATACACATGTAGTCAAATTAATATAATATAAAATAACTGAATAAAATGGGTGAATTTTCTTGCGTGCCCATCTTTCAAACCATATGCTAAATCAATTTCCCTTTGTGTAACACTGGCATCTCCGTTACGACCATTTTCTCTAACTAATTTAGATAGTTGTTGCCATGATAACCTACCTCCATTATGTTGTTTACATATTTCAATCCCTACATTCATCGACTCAAGATTGTTTGCAATGTATAAATGTAGTGCATCCAACTCTTGAGCAACTGAATAAAAAAATCATAATTCACCAATATTAAATATTAGTTATAACATCCATGCAGGTTATAAATATTAATAATTTATTGTAACATCCCGCTCTGGCGCACTTACAAAACTTATTCTCTGAGGACACTTGCTCGCAAGTGATCTGGATTTTATGATGATAAAAATTTTCCTTCATTATGATGTGTTAAGTTATATGACAGGATGCTTTTACTACATTGATGTAGACAGGTGCTGCTGACTCAGTTTCATTGAGTGTGCAGGGTTTCGGACCTTGAGGATGCAGAGGCATCGGTGGAACTCCCTTGGACTCCAGATTGAGTTAGGGAGTGGGCTTTGAGTTGTTTTATTTACGATGATATTGTTTTCTCTTGATGATATGCTATTGATTTTATGATATGTTGTTAACATGATCTGACATGATGGTTGATGATGTAGGCTGACGATAGCTTGCCGACCAGACTCACATATGGAGTAAAGGGTCAACACACGAGTTCTAGAGAGATTGAGGGAGAGGTGTGGACAGCAGCCCTGCCACAGCCTACTAGCACTCCTGCCGTGGCTCGAACTATAGGTTAACAATTACCTAGTTCGAGAGGATCCACGATGCCATGAGAGCAGACTGCGACAGTCACTCACGATGACTCTAAGGGGCGCGCAATAAGGCAGGGGACTTATTCCTTAGAGCCCTTAGTCTCCCACAAGATTCACCTGGCGGAGTGTTGACTCCAGGGGTTATAGAGTCTACCAATCCGTCAAGCCAGCGAGTGGCACCCTTGGAGCACATGGTGCGTCATGAAGGGCACGTCACGCGACAGAAGCAACCGAGGCAAGTGGCACCCTTGGAGAACGTAGTGCGTCCTGAAGGGCACGTCTCTTATAGGATGATGATGAGACAAACTAGATGAACCTGAGACCGTAGCACCTGATAAATTCTTACAATGCCTCCCCTAATTAAATTGTCGCCCTGTTCAGTCAAACCTAGATTAACACATCTCTAAGATAAATTTGACTAGCCTAAGAAAAGATCCTCCCAAAAATAGCCCTAGGGCGTAAACTAACACCCACCTAGGAGTTAATTAAAGTATTCTAAAAAGTAAAGGGGGTAAACCTATGAGGGGGGTTAATTTAGGTGAAACCCATGGCGTTTAAATTATAAAGGGGAATTAAAAAAAATATTAAAGAGGGGAGTGTAAAATTTAGGATTTCAAAAAAATAATAATAATGATAAAATATTTGTTTATATTTTGAAAAGAATACTAAGCGCATTTATCATTTGGGGGTTTTAACAAAAAAAATAAAATAATAATAAATAATGGAAAGAGGGAAAGAAAAAGAAAATAAAAAATAAAAATAAAAATAAAAATAAGGAAACTTGGATTTAGGAAACTTAAAAAAATTGGAAAGTAGGAGACATAGGGTAAAAAGCAAAAAGGGAATCAACATTTAAGGAATTACTAAATTTCAGAAACATCATTTTAGGAAAGTGAATAAAATCATGAGAGGGGATCTAGGAACCCTAGGAGAAATTTAAGGAGCGATTTTGGGGGTGTGAGGGAATTTAGACCTTTAATTATTAAACAGAAATTAATTATTGGAGAACCCTAGGGATGAGTGACACTTGGACAACGGAGATTGTTTAGAGGATTCGTCATTAAAAATTAATTAATTAATAATCAGGAAAGTAGGTGGGTCTCATTTTCCTATAAAAGAAAGGGAAAGGAAGGAAAAGGGGATGAACAACTAGCGTAACGTTACGCTGCCGAATTGTGGTTTGACGGAATTTCTTGTGAGGATTTGGGTTTATCTCAGCTGTGTTGGAGTGGTAGCTCAGCCGTGGAGGCGAGTTGAGACGCTAGTCTATCTCTAGTTCTTGTGTGGCCCCTTTGCGGCTCGGGGGGCTAAGGGGGAAGGAGAGTACCCCTAGCGTTTGGCTGGGAGGTACCGATGAGCTTTGCACGGTCGGCAAGCAGGAGCGGCAAGGAGTGCGGGACTTCGATCAAGGTGCGGACATCAATCAAGGTCGGCTAAAAGGAAAAGGTATGGTCACTTATCTGGTAGAATAGAAGGCGCTAAACTGATGTAGATCCAACTGTTATTGGAAAAGTGAAATGGCATGGAAATTTAAATAATGTTGTTGCATCTGTCGTTTTCCTGGATGACTCGTATAGAATCAATTTTTAAAAAATGCTTGTGGAACCTCATGATTTTATTTCAACGGTTGTTGCGCGATAACTTTTATAAACCACCATGTAATTAACCCTTGCCGACAAACTTGGCTCTGTGGGTTTTGTCCACTGAATATGGTTTTTAATCTGTGTGTCGTTGTTAAAACTTCTCTGCGATTTGGAGTGGATAAATTCCTGCGTTTTTGTGCAGTCCCTCTACCTGTCGTGATATAAACTCCTACATTTTTTTTTTTTGGTAATAATCTCTGCAAGTTTATGATATAAATTCTTGTTTAAAGATCTTGCGTTGATTTTGTCTTACCGGTCGGACTTATTTTCTTTTGTGGAACTCGATTGCGCCACTAGAATTTCGTTTATCCTCCTTAAAAGATTTTTGCATTGATTCGTTGAACCTGTTGGACATATTCTTCCTTGGTTGAGCTCGATCTGCACCAGTGAAATTTCGCTTTCCTCCTTAAAGTTTATTGCGCCAAAATTTGTTGAAACTATTGGGTTGCGTTTTCCGGGGTTTATTTCAATGTACATTGTGGGCATTCGTTTTTCTCCCTTGCTGCATTTTTTTTCTCTACGTCAAATCACTGGTTATGGGTTTTAGCCACACGCGTCCTGTCCCGGCGATAAACAAATAATACACCTCAGCGATGATGTAATATCCTTGCGCATAATTCGCATGGGCGTGTTCATACCTCTGTCAATGATTTCAACGCCCAATCCTGCGTATTCTGTTGCCCATTCCTCTGTCTGTGTGTTTTTACTGTGTAGTTGGACCCTGTGGATGTGCACGACTGTTGTTGTGAATTTGGGTGCGTTATTGAATTGCTATGGGCGTTGGGAGTTTGTTTGGTGGGAATTGATGACATGCGTTGTATCCCTAGGAATGGGGTCGATAGATTCCCTACACCATATCCCTGCCAGCGATTTTGATGCATTTCTACCGGTAGGTTTTACAGTGAATTGACGCGTTTTTATTTTTTTATTATTTATTTCTGAACCATCACCTTCCCAGCTGTTGCGATGAGCAGTATCGCCCTCCCCTTTTCATGAATTCAAAGTCCCCCGTGGAATTTTACCAGCATTTTATTACTCATTTTAGCAATTATTGTTGTTAATTATCTATTGTTATGCATAAATTGTGTTCATTTGCGAAGGTCAGTCTCCATTTTAATTCAACGTTGAATTAGATTATAGAAGGTGGTAATTAAATCTAAATTTTGTTGTTGAAAAAAAAAGGGGCAAGTTAATATGTCATGTTGAAGGGACAGATTCCATTCTATCTTTAAGCGCTGCAACAAGTCATAGAACGCCGAATTAATACTAATTATAAATGTGGTAAGGCAAGTTAATGCGCGATCAATTTAGAATGACAGATTCCATTCTGAAATCGATGTTGTGATCAGTTATATAGTGTGGTAGCTAATATTAAATAGTAAATGGCGTAAAGCACATTAATGGGGTCACTATAGACTGCCAGTTTTCTGTATAATTAATTGCCGTAATAAATTATTGATGGTGGTGTATAGTATTAATTATTAAATGTTGTAATCGAGATTTATGTTGAATGCCAGATTGTATAAATGAAGATAGAGATACTGAATTTCCTTGCTCTCCGATTTAAAAGGGCATTCCTTTGGTTTAGATTATCATGGTAAAGCATCTAATACTTATTACCATATTTTGAAAAGAGAAGCCTTTCCTTTTCAACCTTTATTTACTGATTATTTTTATTGACATTTTCAACACTGTTTCCTATCAGTTTCGATTATTGTCTTCTTAAAAAGTGTCATTTAAATATGGGTATTTTGCCCTTTTTAAAGGGTGAGGTTGTACTGTATTCCAGTTGTATGTTACCTAAAATTAAGATGGAAATGCAATATTTGACTTATCAGTTAATTGCTACATTAATTATAATCACTCATAAATTTTATTAATTATAAACTCCCATTTAAATTATGATGTATGATCAATTTTATATAAGGTCCCTTCTAAATAGTGTTATTAATACGGTCACTTGAATATAGGTACTGTCCCTTTTTAATTATGATATCATATTGGCATTTCAAAACTTGTTGATGTTTAAATACTTAAATGTTGCTACTGTTAGCTATTGACATTTAAATTATGGTCAATTTTATATAAGATCCCTTTAAATAGTGTTATTTTAATATGTTCATTTGAATATAGGTATTGTTAGGTATTTCTCTTTTAAATTATGATGTATATTGACATAGGTATTGTTAGGTAGTGACAACTCTCCCCATAGGTATTGTTAGGTAGTGACAACTCTCCCCATTAATAATAACATATATTAGCACTTGAAATTAATGGTTATCTTGAATCATGTTATTATTAATGGGGAGAGTTGTCACTACCAATATTGCCCCTTACTAGCATTGTCATGTTAAAATTCTAGTATTTTATAGATGGCCATTTTAAATTAAGATGATATAGTGTTATTTCAACTATGATGTTACCTTTGAATATAATAGTAATTTGCATCGTCATTTAGATTTATGATTATAATGACATAGCATGAGAGATCCTCATGTTGGAATTAAATGTTTTTATCTTGATAAGGTTATTAGAATTTGGTGGTTGTAGCATATAAGAGCTAGTGTAACTGTAAAATCATGGTCTGGATTGTGTGACAAATGATAGATAGTTAATGTTTCATGACAGTGATATTGTAATTTTTAACTATTGATTAATAACATATGTGGTGCGATACCCTGGAATTACATACCGCAATTTACCCCCAGTTAGTATAATAGGGTGGTTGTGCTGTTAGATAATGTCGATCTTGAGTGGTCCCTGTCAGATTCCGTGTCACGCGCCTTCCGTAAGGGGCGCAATTTGTTCTTCTTATTTTTGTTGTACTTGATTATGGTCAGTTGGTTGCTTGGTGTGTTGTGTTGGGCGGGATGTAGACACCTCCATGTTCCTCAGAACAGTTGCCAGCCCTGAGACCTTAAATGGTTAAAAGCGATGGGAACCTGGGCTTGAGCGTTGCTTATGTGTCTTGGAGGTCCTAACCTTGTAGGGTAGGACGGGCGGGAGGTCAGTTGTATTTAGCAGTCAGTTTTTCTTGTCGTGTGATCATCATTTATGCATGTGGTTACGTGTCGTGCGTCCTGGTCATATTCTTATGTTCATCCTGGTTGCGTTGTAATCGTCGTCGGGTGGCGATGCAGAGTCGAACAAGCTGTTGTTGTTTCTTTGTACATACACACACACACACTTCAAAAAAAACAAAACAAAAAAAAAGGTTGCACCTGTCACTAGAATGGTTGTCGTAATGGGAATGTTCGTTACATATGGTATCAGAGCGGGTTCAACCCGCGACTTGGGATTCACTACAGCTTCCGTTGACATGATAGTATTGATTATTCTGTTGCTGATTGAGCTGCTTGTCTGTGTGCAGGTAATCATGGTTAGAGGACGCCGCGGAGGTAGACGATGGGGTGCTAGGGGAGGCGGCGTGATGCCTCCAACAGCATCCACGCCTGAGGGGTCTAACCCCCAGGGAGGTGAGCAGGTCCTTGGATAGGAGCAGATCGCAGTTGCCGATGTTGTGGGGATGATGAGATATTTCCAGTGCATGCCCGAGGCACTGATCAGCAGATTGGACAGAGATGAGGCCAGGGCGTCGGCACCTACTGAGGTTCCGCCACGCGCACCGGCCGTTACTGGTAGTATTCACCGTGAACTCGAGAAGGTGAAATTTCCCGAGTTCTTTGGTGCCCCGGACGGCGCAGCCGCGGAGGCATGGTTGGAGAATATGGCGATGTGCTTCACACTTCGCGACTATACCTCCAACATGAAGGTCTACATGGCGGTCTTTCAACTAAAGGGGAGCGCTCTTCTTTGGTGGAAGACGCTCCTGTCGCAGCTAAACATGGTCGTTGAAGACGTGTCATGGGAACTATTCGAGGAACGGTTCCGAGAGAGATATCTTTCTGAGGAATTCATTGAGCATCAGCTCAATGAGTTCAATGCATTATGACAGGGAGGTCATACAGTGCCCGAGTACGAGGAACGTTTTATGGAGCTGCTCCGGTATGCTCCGCATATGAACACTGAGAAGCTCAAGGTCAACAGGTTCATATTTGGCCTTAACAATAGCCTGCGTGAAAAGGTTAGGATTCTGATGCCTCAAACCTTGCACAACACTGTCCAAAAGGCCCTCATAGCAGAGGAGGATCTTATCAGCGGGGGTCAGACCAGGACTCCATTGAGACCAGCAGGGCAGGGTTCCGCTGGTACACCGCAGCGTCAGACACCGGCGAGACATACGCTGGGATATTGTGGCTTCCAGAGGGGATCCACATTCACTACACCTCGACGACCGCTGCCTCAGCAACAGACACCGTACCAAGGACCACAGCCGCAGCAACAACGTCGCCCACAGCAGCAGCAGTTTAAGCCTGTTCAGCAGAACAGACCAGGGTTCCAGGCCATTGGGTCGTCAGCTTCTACTTCGGGTACCAGGCCTACTGGGCCAAAGAAGGGGTTTTGGACATGTGGGGAGCCACACTACTAGCGCAATTGTCCTGTGGAGAGGACCAGGGCATCCGGATTAGCCGGACCTACTACAGTGGGAGATATGGGCAAGGCCCATCGGATTCATGCAGCGGTGAATAACCACCAGGCAGAGAACCAGTCGACTGTGCTTGAGACGACAGGTATTGTCCCTGACGAGACCCTTAGTATTTTGATAGACCCAGGTGCTACTGAGAGTTTTATTTCTGGTGCAGCGCTAAAAAGGATTAAGGTAAAGGCAGTCGAATAGGATGAGTTTAGCTTTGTAGAGATAGCTTCGGGAGCCAAACAGAAGGTTGGAGGAAAGGTTACGGGCTGTGCCCTTAACTTGGGAGAGTTTGTCACGAGCGTCAACTTGTACGTTACGATATTAGGGTCTTACGACGTTGTGATCGGCATGGATTGGTTGGAATCGCATGAGGCGATACTCAACTGTAAGACGAAACGGTTGAACTTAGTCTATGATGAAGGACAGAGACATGTGATAGTAGGACGGAACCAGGGAGTATCCCTGAGGTTCGTCACTTCCTTACAGTTACGGAAGAGTATGTGCAAGGGGTGCAAGCTTTATGTGATCCTTGCGCTCAACGAAAAGGGAGTAGTAGAAGGTCTAGAACACCTTCCGGTGGTGAAGGAGTTTGCGGATGTATTTCTCGAGGAATTGCCTGGGATGCCGCAAGAAAGAGAATTGGAGTTTACTATAGACCTAAAAATAGGGACTGAACCGATAGAAAGAACGCCTTATCGGATGTCGACCCCGGAGCTGCAAGAGTTAAAAATGCAACTAAAGGATTTGTTGGACCTTGGACTGATACGTCCTAGTGTGTCAGCGTGGGGTGCACCCGTCATTTTCATTCGGAAGAAGGACAGATCGTGAAGGCTTTGCATTGACTATCGTCAACTGAATAAGGATACGATCAAGAATCAATACCCCTTACCAAGAATTGATGATCTGTTTGATCAGATGAAGGGTGCGACGGTTTTCTCCAAGATCGATTTGCGATCAGGGTATCACCAGTTACGGATCAAGGAGGATGACATCCCTAAGACCGATTTTAAGACGAGATTTGGACATTATGAGTTTACTGTTTTACCTTTCGGACTGACAAACGCCCCAGGGGTATTCATGAGTTTGATGAACGGGGTGTTCCGCGAGTACTTGGACAAGTTCGTCCAAGTATTCATTGATGATATTTTGATCTACTCTCAGACGATGGAGGAGCATGACGAGCACTTGCACTTGGTACTACACTGTTTACGAAAACACAATTTATATGGGAAGTTGTCCAAATGCTCTTTTTATCAATCCAGGATTCACTACTTAGGGCATGTCATCTCCGACGAAGGTATCGCCGTGGATCCAGCCAAGGTTGAGGCTATTATGGAATGGCCTGCGCCGGCGAATGTCACAGAAGTGCGTAGTTTTATGGGTTTATCGGGTTACTACCGACGGTTTTTTGAAGTATTTTCGAAGATAGCAGGTCCGATCATGGAGTTGCAGAAGAAAAACAAGAAGTTTGTGTGGACAGAGAGATGCACGGAAGCATTTAGGAGGCTTAAGGAGTTGTTGACAACAACTCCGATCCTAAAGGTCCCTGACATGGACGTAGACTTCTTGGTATGCACTGACGCATCCAAGGAAGGTTTAGGTGGAGTTTTGATGCAAGATGGATGAGTGATCGCTTCCATTTCGAGGAAATTAAGAAGGCATGAGGAAAACTATGCGACGCATGATTTGGAGTTATTAGCCATAGTATATGCCTTAAAGGTATGGAGACACTACCTTGTTGGACAAAAATTTGAATTAAGGACTGATCATTATGGACTACAACACATTTTTACGCAAAGCGACCTGAACGCGCGACAACGGCATTGGTCAGAATTGCTTAGCGAGTATGACTTCGAGATTACTTACATAAAGGGAACAGTGAATCGAGTGGCAGATGCTTTAAGTCGGAGGCCATGCATCTTTTCGGTGTTGCCTCTTCAAACGAATCTATGTGAGAAGATTCTCACTTTATAGCGTGACGATGACTAGTACAAAGAAGTCGAGGATTTTATTGGACAAAACACTATGATGGTACCACAATTTGAGGGATTTACCTTTGACAGTGATGGTTTATTGAGATTTAGAGGTCAGATTTACGTACTTCCAAACGACGAGTTGAGGATGTTGATCCTGAGCGAGGCTCATAGAGCAGTTTACATGGCTCATCCGGGAGTTACGAAGATGAGGGCAGACCTTAAGCCCTTGTTTTTCTGGAAAGGAATGAAGACTGACATAGTCAACTTTGTGGCTAGATGTCTCGAGTGTCAGCAGGTAAAGGCTGAACATAAACACTCGACAAGATTAATTCAACCACACGCCATTCCAGAATCAAAATGGGAAGTCATTTCGATGGATTTTATTGTTGGATTGCCACTGACGGCAAGGAGACACGACTCGATTTTTGTAGTAGTAGACACTCTGACAAAGAGTGCTCACTTTATCCCGGTGTGTACGACGTATCAGGCACCTGACGTAGAAAGAGTTTTCATCAGTGAGATTGTGAGGCTGCATGGCGTGCCTAAAAAGATAATATCCGATCAAGGATCGGTGTTTACTGGACGATTTTGGACGAGTTTCCAAGAGGCCTTGGGAACTCAACTAAACTTTAGTATTGTGTATCACCCAGAGACTGACGGACAGACAGAACGTACGAACCAAACCTTGGAAGACATGTTGCGCATGTACCTGATGGACCAACAAAAGCGTTGGGAGGATTTCTTGCCGCTAGTAGAGTTCTCTTATAACAACAGTTACCAGAGCACCATTAAGATGGCGCCTTTCGAGTTTCTATATGGGCGACCGTGTCGGACGCCGTTGAGTTGGGATCAGCTTGAGGATAGGGTCCTGGTGGGACCAGAAGTGATCCAAGAGATGGAAGAGCAAATGAAAACCATAAGACAAAGGATAAAATAAGCGCAGGATCGACAAAAGAGTTATGCCGACGCGCACCGAGTCGACCGTAGTTACGAGGTCGGTGATCGAGTCTTCTTGCAGGTAAAACCGCATAAAAGTTCGATCAAGTTTGGAAAGGGAGCTAAACTCTCTCCTAGGTTCATGGGACCTTTCAAGATTGTGGAGAGAAAGGGGCCCGTGGCTTATCGACTAGCCTTGCCTGATTCTTTGAGGCGTATGCATGATGTTTTTCATGTATCTGTTTTGAGGCATTATGTTAGCGATCCTACACATGTGATTGACCTGAGTTCCTTGCAGGTGTCGGACAAGGGAGCGCTCACGGCTGAGCCGGTCCGCATTTTAGATCATCCCGTTCGACAGTTACGACGTCGAATGGTAGACTAGGTCAAGGTCCAGTGGGACAGTTATAGTCCGCACTCGGCAACCTGGGAGGACGCATATGATATGTGCCAGCAGTTTCCATTTTTGTTTGATAGATAGACTTATGATACTGTGGCATTTATGATTTTATGGTACATTTATTTCGGCATCTATACTGAGAAACTTTGGGACGAAGTTTAGACCAAGAGGGGGTGTATGTAACATCCCGCTCTGGCGCACTTACAAAACTTATTCTTTGAGGACACTTGCTCGCAAGTGATCTAGATTTTATGATGATAAAATTTTTCCTTCATTATGATGTGTTAAGTTATATGACAGGATGATTTTACTACATTGATGTAGACAGGTGTTGTTGACTCAGTTTCATTGAGTGTGCAGGGTTTCGGACCTTGAGGATGCAGAGGCATTGGTGGAACTCCCTTGGACTCCGGATTGAGTCAGGGAGTGGGCTTTGAGTTGTTTTATTTACGATGATATTTTTTTCGCTTGATGATATGCTATTGATTTTATGATATGTTGTTAACATGATCTGACATGATGGTTGATGATGCAGGCTGACGATAGCTTGCCGACCAGACTCACATATGGAGTAAAGGGGCCACACACGAGTTCTAGAGAGATTGAGGGAGAGGTGTGGACAACAGCCCTTCCACAGCCTACTAGCACTCCTGCCGTGGCTCGAACTGTAGGTTAACGATTACCTAGTTCGAGAGGATCCACGATGTCGTGAGGGCAGACTGCGACAGTCGCTCACGATGACTCTAAGGGGCACGCAATAAGGTAGGGGCCTTATTCCTTAGAGCCCTTAGTCTGCCACAAGATTCACCTGGCGGAGTGTTGACTCCAGGGGTTATAGAGTCTACCAATCCGTCAAGCCAGTGAGTGGCGCCCTTGGAGCACATGGTGCGTCCTGAAGGGCACGTCGCACAACATAAGCAACCGAGGCGAGTGGCACCCTTGGAGCACGTAGTGCATCCTGAAGGGCACGTCGCTTATAGGATGATGATGAGACAATCTAGATGACCCTGATATCGTAGCACCTGATAAATTCTTACAACACCTCCCCTAATTAAATTGTCGCCCTATTCAGTCAAACCTAGATTAACACATCTCTAAGATAAATTTGACCAGCCTAAGAAAAGATCCTCCCAAAAATAGCCCTAGGGCGTAAACTAACACCCACCTAGGAGTTAATTAATGTCTTCTAATATGTAAAGGGGGTAAAGCAATGAGGGGGGTTAATTTAAGTGAAACCCATGGTGTTTAAATTATAAAGGGGAATTAAAAAAAATATTAAAGAGGGGAGTATAAAATTTAGGATTTCAAAAAAATAATAATAATGATAAAATATTTGTTTATATTTTGAAAAGAATATCAAGCGCATTTATCATTTGGGGGTTTTAACAAAAAAATAATAATAATAATAAATAATGGAAAGAGAGAAAGAAAAAGAAAATAAAAAATTAAAATAAAAATAAAAATAAGGAAACTTGGATTTAGGAAACTTAAAAAAATTGGAAAGTAGGAGACATAGGGTAAAAAGCAAAAAGGGAATCAACATTTAAGGAATTACTAAATTTCAGAAACATCATTTTAGGAAAGTGAAT
>ML776548.1:2202144-2214213 GCA_009831015.1 Picea engelmannii
GAACCCTAGGGATGAGTGACACTTGGACGGCGGAGATTGTTTAGAGGATTTGTCATTAAAAATTAATTAATTAATAATCAGGAAAGTAGGTGGGTCTCATTTTCCTATAAAAGAAAGGGAAAGGAAGGAAAAGGGGATGAACGACTAGCGTAATGTTACGCTGCCGAATTGTGGTTTGACGGATTTTCTTGTGAGGAGTTGGGCTTATCTCAGTTGTGTTGGAGTGGTAGCTCAGCCATGGAGGCGAGCTGAGATTCTAGTCTATCTCTGGTTCTTGTGTGGCCCCTTTGCAGCTTGGGGGGCTAAGGGGGAAGGAGAGTACCCCTAGCGTTTGGCTGGGAGGTACCGGTGAGCTTTGCACGGTCGGCAAGCAGGAGCGGCAAGGAGTGCGGGACTTCGATCGAGGTGCGGACATCAATCAAGGCTGGCTAAAAGGCAAAGGTATGGTCACTTATTTGGTAGAATAGAAGGCACTAAACTGATGTATATCCAACTGTTATTGGAAAAGTGAAATGGCATGGAAATTTAAATAATGTTGTTGCATCTGTTGTTTTCCTGGATGACTCGTATAGAATCAATTTTTAAAAAATGCTTGTGGAACCTCATGATTTTATTTCAACGGTTGTTGCGCGATGACTTTTATAAACCAGCATGTAATTAACCCTTGCTGGCAAACTTGGCTCTGTCGGTTTTGTCCACTGAATATGGTTTTTAATCTCTGCGCCGTTGTTAAAACTTCTCTGTGATTTGGAGTGGATAAATTCCTGTGTTTTTGTGCAGTCCCTCTGCCTGTCGTGATATAAACTCCTGCGTTTTATTTTTTTTGGTAATAATATCTGCAAGTTTATGATATAAATTCCTATTTAAAGTTCTTGCGTTGATTTTGTCTTACCGGTCGGACTTATTTTCTTTTGTGGAACCCGATTGTGCCAGTAGAATTTCGTTTATCCTCCTTAAAAGATTTTTGCGTTGATTCGTTGAACCTGTTGGACATATTCTTCCTTGGTTGAGCTCGATCTGCACCAGTGAAATTTCGCTTTCCTCCTTAAAGTTTATTGCGCCAAAATTTGTTGAAACTATTGGGTTACGTTTTCCGGGGTTGATTTCGATGTACATCGTGGGCATTCATTTTTCTCCCTTGCTGCATTTTTTTCTCTGCATCAAATCACTGGTTATGGGTTTTAGCCACACACGTCCTATCCCGACGATAAACAGCTAATACACCTCAGCGATGATGTAATATCCTTGCGCATAATTCTCATGGGCATGTTCATACCTCTGTCAACGATTTCAATGCCCAATCCTGTGTATTCTATTGCCCATTCCTCTGTTTGCGTGTTTTTACTATGTAGTTCGACCCTATGGACGTGCACGGCTGCTGTTGTGAATTTGGGTGAGTTATTGAATTGATATGGGCGTTGGGAGTTTGTTTGGTGGGCATTGATGACATGCGTTGTATCCCTGGGAATGGGGTTGATAGATTCCCTGCACCATATCCCTGCCAGCGATTTTGATGTGTTTCTACCGGTAGGTTTTACAGTGAATTGATGCGTTTTTATTTTTTTATTATTTATTTATGAACCATCACCTTCCCAGCTGTTGCGATGAGCAGTATCGCCCTCCCCTTTTCGTCGAGTCAAAGTCCCCCGTGGAATTTTACCAGCATTTTATTACTCGTTTTAGCAATTATTGTTGTTAATTATCTATTGTTATGCGTAAATTGTGTTCATTTGCGAAGGTGAGTCTCCATTTTAATTCAACGTTGAATTAGATTATAGAAGGCGGTATTTAAATCTAAATTTTGCTGTTGAAAAAAAAAGGGGGTAAGTTAATATGTCACGTTGAAGAGACATATTCCATTCTATCTTTAAGCGCTGCAACAAGTCATAGAACGCCGAATTAATACTAATTACAAATGTGGTAAGGCAAGTTAATGCGCGATCAATTTAGAATGATAGATTCCATTCTGAAATCAATGCTGTGATTAGTTATATAGTGTGGTAGCTAATATTAAATAGTAAATGGCGTAAAGCACATTAATGGGGTCACTATAGACTGCCAGTTTTCTGTATAATTAATTGCTGTAATAAATTATTGACGGTGGTGTATAGTATTAATTGTTAAATGCTGTAATCGAGATTTATGTTGAATGCCAGATTGTATAAATGAAGATAGAGATACTGAATTTCCTTTCTCTCCGATTTAAAAGGGCATTCCTTTGGTTTAGATTATCATGGTAAAGCATCTAATACTTATTACCATATTTTGAAAAGAGAAGCCTTTCCTTTTCAACCTTTATTTACTGATTATTTTTATTGACATTTTCAACACTGTTTCCTGTCAGTTTCGATTATTGTCTTCTTAAAAAGTGTCATTTAAATATGGGTATTTTTCCCTTTTTAAAGGGTGAGGTTGTACTGTATTCCAGTTGTATGTTACCTAAAATTAAGATGGCAATGCAATATTTAACTTATCAGTTAATTGCTACATTAATTATAATCACTCATAAATTTTATTAATTATAAACTGCCATTTAAATTATGATGTATGATCAATTTTATATAAGGTCCCTTCTAAATAGTGTTATTAATACGGTCACTTGAATATAGGTACTGTCCCTTTTTAATTATGATATAATATTGGCATTTCAAAACTTGCTGATGTTTAAATACTTAAATGTTGCTACTGTTAGATATTGACATTTAAATTATGGTCAATTTTATATAAGGTCCCTTTAAATAGTGTTATTTTAATAT
Source organism: Picea engelmannii (assembly GCA_009831015.1). NCBI lineage: Eukaryota > Viridiplantae > Streptophyta > Pinopsida > Pinales > Pinaceae > Picea > Picea engelmannii. Next base: position 2,204,901 of record ML776548.1, read on the forward strand.
GTTCATTTGAATATAGGTATTGTTAGGTATTGCTCTTTTAAATTATGATGTATATTGAGATTCTCATTGATGTCCCTATATTTGGGATGTTATTTACATATATTAGCACTTGAAATTAATGGTTATCTTGAATCATGTTATTATTAATGGGGAGAGTTGTCACTACCAATATTGACCCTTACTAGCATTGTCATGTTAAAATTCTAGTATTTTAGAGATGGCCATTTTAAATTAAGATGATATAGTGTTATTTCAACTATGATGTTACCTTTGAATATAATAGTAATTTGCATCGTCATTTAGATTTATGATTATAATGACATAGCATGAGAGCTCCTCATGTTGGAATTAAATGTTTTTATCTTGATAAGGTTATTAGAATTTGGTGGTTGTAGCATATAAGAGCTAGTGTAACTGTAAAATCATGGTCCAGATTGTGTGACAAATGATAGATAGTTAATGTTTCATGGCAGTGATATTGTAATTTTTAATTATTGATTAATAACATATGTGGTGTGATACCCTGGAATTACATACCGCAATTTACCCCCAGTTAGTATAATAGGGTGGTTGTGCTGTTAGATAACGTCGATCTTGAGTGGTCGCTGTCAGAGTCCGTGTCACGCGCCTTCCGTAAGGGGCGCAATTTGTTCTTCTTATTTTTGTTGTACTTGATTATGGTCAGTTGGTTGCTTGGTGTGTTGTGTTGGGAAGGATGTAGACACCTCCATGTTCCTCAGAACAGTCGCCAGCCCTGAGACCTTAAATGGTTAAAAGTGATGGGAACCTGGGCTTGAGCGTTGATTATGTGTCTTGGAGGTCCTAACCTTGCAGGGTAGGACGGGCGGGAGGTTAGTCGTATTTAGCAATCAGTTTTTCTTGTCGTGTGATCATCATTTATGCATGTGGTTACGTGTCGTGCGTCCTGTTCATATTCTTATGTTCATTCTGGTTGCGTTCTAATCGTCGTCGGGTGGCGACGCAGAGTCGAACAGGCTGTTTTTGTTTCCTTTTACATACGCACACACACACTTCAAAAAAAACAAAAGAAAAAAAAAGGTTGCACTTGTCACTAGAATGGTTGTCGTAATGAGGCGGTTCGTTACATTTATGGAATAACATATATTAATATATCAATGAGTATGATCATAGACACAAAAAAAGAAACTTCATATGTATTATTAATAAAAATCTCCACAATTATTAATATATTACCTCTCATTTTTTTCATTCTACCTTTCCCCAACAAGTGCTTCTGATCTTCAATTTTTTTGATTGAGTTCACACCCCAAATGCGATCCACTACATGCATAGTTGGTGCTTCTAATTTAGGAAGCTACTGAATAATATACACCATGGATTGATATACCATATATCCCTGCACCATAGAACCATCATGACGTGCTCTTTGTCTAACCAACTCCTTCAATGATTTCAAGTTCCTCTCCACCATCCACATTGACCTTGTGTGAACAGGTCCTCAAATTTCATTCTCGTTAACTTGGTGTATGAGATAGTGTTCTTGTGCATTCAAAAATGTTGGACGTATATACTTTTTTATTTCACACATTAAACGAGGAATTTCTCTCTTCCAATACTTTATATAATCTTCATGTATTTCTTTCAATGACAACCATATACATGAGATCATGACACAAGAAAATAACATGTTTCAACATAACATAATATAATATATTACATTACAAGTAAACCATGTGTCATTAAGTACAACACCAATATGAAATAAAATTTTCCATATAAATCACAATTACTTACCTCATGTATTTTCCAATATCATATATAACTTGTTTGACGTTGTCAAAGTTGTTTGGGAGAGATAACGGTAGAACATACTGTAACAAAAAAATGAATCGTTATTTGTTTCGACCAAAGTAGACAAAAAAAAAATAAAAAAATAAAAAGATATATAAGGCCAATATATATAAATATGTATACCAAAATTATTACCTTAATGAAGTTATGTCAATCATGTGTTTTTACCCCACCAAATTCAACTTTCTTCATTAAGATATTATTTATGTTTGAAGCAAAACCTGTGGGAAATTTAATTCTTTGAATGACCTCTTTTACATCATTGCCTTCTTGCTTTGTTAATAACCATGGAAGGTTATTTTTGTCTATTCCATCTCTATTTGATCATATCACACTTCGCATTGCATCATTGGCTTCTTGAATGTCAGTACAAATTTTGACAATTTTTTCTTTATCCCTCCTACCATCTATGATTCGCCATAACGTTTATGTTGCATTCTTCCTGATATGCATTGTATCAAAAAAGAGCTATTTTTAGCTCCTCATAGTAGGGCAACCTCATGAATTGAGTCCGGTAACATTTCATTCCTCATGGAAGACCATTATTAATACCTTCATGATGGAGGCCTTCATGAAGCATAAAAGAAATCACAAATATAATTATCAAATACGGTAAAATAAATTCAATGATTAAAGTAAACATTCAAAACATTACATGATATACGATACATAAATAAGTTGAGTACCTTGACGATTTCTATTATATTCCAACCTCCATAGATGAGGTGTCATTCTTCGTGGTTTTAAACCAATCTCTTCTTTCCCATTGAAAATATGTTTTTCAGTAGTACGATACCTATGGTTCTTAGGGAGGAGGTGCCTATACTTATCAAACACCACCATTCCTAAAAATTTTGAATGACGATACTTCATCTTAGGACCAAAAAATGGACATGCAAATTTACCCTTTGTTTGAAGACCTACAATAAATGGATTAATGTCATTTATACGATGAGATTATTTAAAAATTAAACATGCAACATGATATCATTAAAAAATTATATAGTATTAAAGAGCAATAGAATGCTACATACCACAAAAATGTGTTAGTCCTGGTGCATCATGAATTGTCCATAAAAGTATTCCACTGAATTTAAATTTCTTCTCCCCGATTGGTTTATAGATGTCATACATCATGATGTCAATGCATAACTTTAGTATCTCATCGATAAGAGGATCTATATATACATTCATCTATTTAACAAAGTACTTACCTAATTGTTTGAAATTACACATAATTATTATAATGGTGATATGCATATATAAGTAAATAAATAAACAAAAGATATTATGCAAAAAATGAAACAAATGAAAATGATAGATTCAAAAAATTAATGAAAACAAATGCCTCAAACAATCATTGTCAAAATTATGTGCTCCCACTTTATTGACATCCAAGGATGAATGTTATTGTTGATAAAAAAAATAGGCCACACTGAGTAAATGGACCTAATATCTTTGAATGGACTAACACCATCAGCTGCCAATGAAATCCTAACATTACAAGGTTCATCTTTGAAATATGCCCATTTTTCCTCAATTTCCCTAAATGCATAACCCTCAATAGCAATTCGAAGAACACCATATCACTTCAGTTACATGCATGGTAATCCATAAATTGTGCTATCCTTTCACACCTGAACAATCCCTGCAAACATGGAACTATGAGAATATGACAACGAAACTTTCGAGGCACCCTTTTTGTTACTCGATCGGTTTGATATTTACTGATAAGACATTGCAGGAATTCTATTTTTGAAGCATGTTGTCCATAATATATAATATGTTCATTAGGAAATCCATCTATAGTTGGATAATCCATTCCAATGTCTTTCATAATGGCATGCAAACCTCGATATGTGTGAGGTAAAATATTTGACAATGGTAACAAAAATTCACCTAACAATCTATAACATAACAAATAACTAGTTAATGTAAAGAATATTAATCGTAAAAATTGCATTCTTATTTTACACATTAATTAACACTAAAAAAATAGAAAAAAGTCAAAATTTATGTATAATATGAGGTGAAACATATTACATACCTTAGGATTTGTTTCATACAAGTGTTCGACAAATTATTTATAACCTTTAAGTTCACTAGCAACAATGTAGTAGAGAAAAGGTTTTCTCTCGATCCTTCATAAAGTCGTTTATTTTCCTTTTCTAATAGAGGTTCATCATAAATAGCATCATTGTCTCCATCCTCATATGGATGAGAAAACAAATCTTGGATCATTTGATTTGTCCCATCATCTTCTTCCATGGGATCATTAACTTGATTTGCCCCATCATCTTCTTCCATGAGATCCTCATTTTCTTGGTCATTTTCCTCAGCTTGTACAACATCATTTCTACTACTAATTGGTGCAATATTCTGTGGAAAGTTAGAGGGAAACTGTAACTTTATAATTACAAACAATCATGCAAAATTAGTTTGTACTATAACAAACATTCAAACAATATATATACATATTTATAATTTTATATAAAATTGACAATATAAAAATATATAATGAATATATAGCTAATTACCATGGGACGATATTCATTCGATCCTCCATCAATGTGCCCATATTTCCTACAATGTTTTGTAGTTGTTTCTATTACAATTCTTACGGGACATATGAGAAAACTTTTTTTGCAAGGGAAATAACATCTACCATTACCCTTTTCACATGCTTTACTTTTTTCCCTGCCTCTAATATTATGTGACATTCTTCCGCACAAAAATACCCTTTATGAGTCGTCGTTGTTATAGAAAGATTGTCACAACATCTCTAATTTGTAAAATATTTATAGATATTTTTTTGTCGCAATAGCGATGAACATTGACCAAATCAATGTTGACTTTGTCAATGTAACGAACCTCCTCGTTACGACAACCAATCTGATAACAGGTGCAATTTTTTTTTTTGTTTAAGGTGTGTGCGCGCGTGTAGAAGTAACAACACCCTGACTCTACGTCGCCACTCGACAAACAACAAGACACAACCATGACAAGGTAAAAATGAAGGCACACAACAAGTAACTGCAACAGCATACGACCACATGCATAAGGGTCACATCACAAACATTAAGACATACTGGGGTGCACAGTAAGAACACAGAGGGAAGAGTGCATGGTGTTAGGGTCACTATTTCTGCACAGGAAAGCAGGGCGTTTAGTCTTGTGTCTTCTCGAAAGAAGATTAGACAGGCTCCTGGCCGACTGCTCAGGAAGAAACTAGTGACCCGACCTAAAACAAGACGCAAGTAAGACGAACACAACAAGACGACCCCGACACCTCACGGTGACAACAAGTGACAAACGACCTTAGACATAAGGCGTACAACTAGCAGCTGTAAGCAGAAAATGACACCGGGTGTTAAGTACAGTACAGTCACAGATGGAAGAATCCAACAATAGAGTTTACCATTTCTGCACAGAAAAGCAGGGCTTTTAGTCCTATGTCTTCTCGAAAGAAGATATACAGGCTCCTGGCCGACTGCTCAGGCAGAAACTAGTAATCTCTGTCAGGTGTGTCGCAAGAGTAGAAACCCTGCCTTTAAAGGGCCCGAGACTCTTGATACGGCATTGGATTCTTATCACAGAAAAACACACACACCGACATATACTCTAAGACTACAAGGAGGGGTGTATACCCCGCCCGACATAAGCAGACTATGTGGCTAACTGAAAGAAATCAAGTACGACATAGATAAGAAGTACGATCATGCCCCTTACGGAAGGCGCGTGACAAGGACTCTGACAATGAACACCCAAGTTCGACATTATCTAAATGAACAACCACCCTAATATACTACTTGGAGTAATTTAAGGTACGTAATTCCAGGTTATTGCACCACATATGTTATTAACACTAATTAAAAATTACAATAACACTGTCAGGAGACATTCACCATCTATCATATATGTAAGAATCCGGACCATGATTTAACAATCATCATACCTCTTACATGCTACAACCACTAAATTCATAATGACCTTACATGATAAAATCATTCACAAGGGCCCAATAGTAATGCACTAAAAACGACATTATATTTATAGGTAATATCAATTGAAAATAACAACATACCTCATACATTAAAATGGCAATCTAAAATAATAAAATATAATGACAAATGTTAAAGGCATTATTTGGATATGACAAACTATCCATATTTAAAATAACAATAATTAAATATAGCATTTAATTAAAGATGTCACTATATAGAAATAGCATCATGATTATAGGAATCCTCAATTGAAAACACAATATCCACCATGATTAAAAAAAGGGGGCATTCTTATAATATAAATGAATTTAAAGTGACAATGACAAACTATCCACACTATAATTGACAATAAATTAAGATAACCATCAATTTAAGGTGTCAATATATGGAATTACCTCATAACTACAAGTGACATCAATTTGAAGGTAACCATATGCATCCTTATTTAAAAATGGCAATCTATAATACTAAAATTTTAAATGCATTCTTATTTAAAAATGGCAATCTATAATATTAAAATTTTAAATGGCAAGGTTTGGAATTGACAACTGTTAGTATTAAATGATAATATTAAAACCCAATATTAGAACCTAAATATCAGCCACCATATTACCCAACCGTATAAACCATAAAATCAACCCCCATTATTAACCATAATACTAACCACTTAATGTTATGCCACATGATATTAAACATAATATTTAATTCCTAACATTAACCCTAACATTTAACCACTTGATATTCCCCAAAACATTTACCCGAATATTACAACGATAATGTTAACCCACATTAAAACGAGAATATAATCCTAATTAAACGACAACATTAAACAGAATATTAAACCACATATTTAAGACACAAAATTAAACATTAATAGAACCCTATATCAATAGCGTCATTAATACAGAAGTAATTCAGCAGCACGCTACAACCAAGAATAAAACCGTAGTTCTATATTGCCAGGATACACCAGAGTTGCATTTACCCAGATTGCATTATCAGAAAACACCAGGATACAACAGATTCACTTTTAATTCGTTTTGTATTTAGTGAGGATTGCGTTTAATTTAGATTTACATTTACCAGTGACACTCAGACCCCAATAAACAAAACGAAGGTAATGGGACTCAGAAATTGCGTTCAGACTGCCATGAGAGTTTTTAATGCCAATTAAATGCAGACCTCCAGGGACTAAATTGAATTTGAAGAGATTGAATGCGTTCTGAAGGCATAAGGTTTTGCATTGTTAATTAAAATGCAGACCTCCATTAACAATATACAGATGTGCCCCAACAGTGGAAAAAACGCCAAGTATAGATGCCAAACGCCCCGTAATAATGCTACACACCCCATATAACAGTGGCCAACAAAAAATGCCCGGCAACAGAGCAAAAACGCCCCAAATAATTCCCATTGTACATAACAATGCCCAATAAATAATGTTGTTGTATGGAAACAAAAACGCCCCATAAATAATTGCCGGAAGTGAAAACGCAGTCATTAACACATTCAACGCAGATCAACACCCAATATCTACAATGCATACCATGAGAAAAACGCCCATAGCGGAATCGCTAAACGTGTAAAACCCAAAAATGCCCAACAAGAATGGCTCATTGTGTATGGTAAAATACCGAATAAGGATGCTCGCTGAGTAAATAAGGACGCCCAATATAACAGTGGCTAAAAACGCCCAATACACAGTGGAAAAAACGCCCAAAACAAAAAGAAAAGTGCAGCTCATTAACCCTTTAAAACGCATACCAAACACCCCAAACGCATTGCCAGAAGAGGACAAAATGACAGAAGATAAATTGAAGGTCAGGTTAAATTGATTTTCCAGAGGATAAACAATTTTCCAGAGGTAACATGAACTATTTTTAGATTGCCAAAACTATTTTTTTTTTCTTTCTTTTCCCCTTGTTTTTTTTTTTTTCAGTAACCATTAATAAAGACGAATCGCCAAACAATTTAACACAAACCATTTATAAAGAGAATTTGCTAGGAACAAGTTTTTCAGCTAGACATCAGAAAAATTTTAACACTAACCATTTATAAACAATTTTTCCAGAATTAAAATCATACCGTTGCCACTCGCCCGCTTCGGAAGATGTCCCGCGCTCTGTGCCCCGTCCGCTCTCCTTTCCGCTTCTGCTTGCTGACCGCAGAAAGCTCACTGGTACCTCCCAGCCAAACGCTAGGGGTACTCTGCTTCCCCCTTAGTCCCCCGAGCCGCAAAGGGGCCACACAAGAACCAGAGATAAGACTAGCTTCTCAGCTTGCCTCCACGGCTGAGCTACCACTCCAACACAGCTGAGATAAACCCAACTCCTCACAAGCAACCCGTCAAGCCACAATTCGGCAGCGTAATGTTACGCTAACTGTTCATCCCTTCTTCCTTCCTTTCCCCTTCTTTTATAGAAATTTGAGACCCACCTACTTTCCTAAATCATTATTTAATTAATTTTTAATGACAAATCTCTAAACATTCTTTGTCGTCCAAGTGTCACTCATCCCTATGGTTCTCCAAAATTAATTTCTTTTTTAATAATTAAAAGACTCAATTCCCTCACTCCCCCAAAAATCGCTCCTTAAATTACTCCTAGGGTTCCTAGATCCCCTCTCATGCTTTTAATAACTTTCCTAAAATGAAGTTGATGATTTTTAGTAACTCCTTAAATGTTGATTCCTTTTCGCTTTTTACCCTATGTCTCCTACTTTCCCTTATTGAGTTTCCTTTATTACAAATTTCCTCATTTTTTTTTATTTATTTTTTTATTTCTCTCTTTTTATTATTATTATTATTTTTTTCCTTTTTTCTTTATTATTTTTTTTTTCTTAAACCCGAAATGAAAATTGTGCTTAGTAGTCTTTTCAATATATTTTTAAAATCCTAAATTTTTATACCCCCTCTCTTAGATAATTTTAATCTTCTTTAAAATTTAAAAATCCTTGGTTTCAATTAATTTATCCCCCTCATTACTTTACCCCCCCTTAGTTTAAAAAGACTTTAACTAACACATAGGAGGGTTTTAATTTACGCCCTTATGTTTAATTTTGTAGGATCTTTTCTTAGGGCTTAACAAAATTTTATCTTTGAGATGTTTTAAACTTAGGTTTGGATTGAACTAGGTGACAATTCATTAGGGAAGTCGTTTTAAGAGTTTTATCAAGCGTTAAGGTCTTAGGGTCATCTAGGTTGTCTCATCATCATCATCCATGCGACGTGCCCTTTAGGACGCACTACGTGCTCCAAGGGTGCCACTCGCCTCGTTTTCTTCTATTACGCAACGTGCCCTTCAGGATGCACCATGTGCTCCAAGGGTGCCACTCGCTAACTTGTTTTTCTTTGCGCGACGTGCCCTTCAGGATGCACCACGTGCTCCAAGGGTGCCACTCGCTGACTTGACGGATTGGTAGACATCTATAAACCCTGGAGTCAACACTCTGCTAGGTGAACTTGTGGGAGACTAAGG
>ML776548.1:2214427-2236051 GCA_009831015.1 Picea engelmannii
AACTTTGTCCCAAAGTTTCTCAGTATAAATGCCGAAATAAATGTACCACAATATCATAAATACCACAGTATCATAAGTCTATCTATCAAACAAAAATGGAAACTGTTGGCGCATATCATATGCATCCTCCCAGGTCGCCGAGTGTGGACTATAATTGTCCCACTGGACCTTGACCTGATCTACCATTCGACGTCGTAACTGTCGAACGCGATGATCTAAAATGCGGACTGGCTAAGCCGTGAGCACTCCCTCGTCCGATACCTGCAAGGAACTCATGTCAATCACGTGTGTAGGATCACTAATATAATGTCTCAAAACTAATACATGAAAAACATCGTGCATATGCCTAAAATAATCAGGCAAGGCTAGTCGATAGGCCATGGGCCCCTTTCACTCCACAATCTTGAAAGGTCCCACGAACCTAGGAGAGAGTTTATCTCCCTTTCCAATCTTGATCGAACTCTTATGCGGTTTAACCTGCAAGAAGACTCAATCGCCGACCTCGTAACTACGGTCGACTCAGTGCGCATCGGCATAACTCTTCTGTTGATCCTGCGCTTCCTTTATCCTTTGTCTTATGGTTTGCATTTTCTCTTCCATTTCTTGGATCGCTTCTGGTCCCACCAAGACCCTATCCTCAAGCCGATCTCAACTCAAACATTCAAACAATATATATACATATTTATAATTTTATATAAAATTGACAATATAAAAATATATAATGAATATATAGCTAATTACAATGGGACGATATTCATTCGATCCTCCATCAATGTGCCCATATTTCCTACAATGTTTTGTAGTTGTTTCTATTACAATTCTTACGGGACGTATGAGAAAACATTTTTTGCAAGGGAAATAACATCTACCATTACCCTTTTCAAATGATTTACTTTTTCCCCTGCCTCTAATATTATGTGACATTCTTCCGCACAAAAATACCCTTTCTGAGCCGTCGTTTTTATAGAAAGATTGTCACAACATCTCTAATTCGTAAAATATTTATAGATATATTTTTGTCGCAATAGCGATGAACATTGACCAAATAAATGTTGAATTTGTCAAAGCGTATGATGGTCAATGTTGATTTTATCAAATAGTGTAACGGTCAATGGTTATCGTCACTTTTGCGACGAAAGTTGACCAGATCAATGTTGGCTTTGTGAAAGAGTATAACTGTCAATATTAGCTTTATCAAATATTGTAACAGTCAACGTTTATCGTCGCTCTTGCGGCAAATGCTGAAGTTCATCTCAAGAGCAACTATAGTCCACTATCTTGATGATCATCGCAACACCGACAAACTTTTTCTTTCCTCTATAGAGCGACGAATACAGGTTGGATTTATAATAAAATTGAAAAATTGAACTCTTTCTCTTGAATTTTGCGCCGAAAGGGTATTTTCGGCGCAAGTAGTCATCACAAATTTTTCAATATGTAGTAGTGGTTGAAACTATAATTATAAAATTGAAACTTTAATTTCATAGTTAGTTCATTATAGATATTCATTCTAACTATTTTGTTTTTTCAAAAAAATAATTACAAATGAATAAATACTATTTTACATTGTACTAATTACTCCTTTTTAATAGACTCTTCTACACTATAAATTTTTATTATAAAAAGTTATGATCTCCAATGATAAGCATTCTATTGTCTTTAAAATTTTAAGGATGCAAATGTTCGTATTTTTATTTTTGTCATTTTTTCGTAAGTTGATTGCTATCAAATTTTAAATTACTTCATTAATTATGGTTTTACTCAACATTGGGGGCATAATTTTATAAATATTTTCAAAATAAATGATAAAAGTTTGTAAACTAACAAACACTATTTTAGTTAAAAACCAAATTATCAAAAAATCATGTTATAAATTAATCCTTTAATTATAAACCACATTTTTTGTTAATCTTTCTTTTAAATCTACAAAATAAATGAACATAAACTCACTTTTTGAATCATCATGTTAACATATCCTCAAAAATGTTGTACTATTAAACATGCATATCAACCATATCATTAAATCTAATTATATCAACATAAAAAGTAGAATTTCATATCCCATTAAAAGTTCAACTCAACATTTAACATTTTTCAAGATTTCACAATTGGAAATACTTAAAGAAGATGAAACATTTTTAAATATATGAAACAACATATAAATATGTTCAAATAACAATTTTTCCATGCAATCACAAATAATTTGAAAGAAAAATACATTACACATGAAACTGGTTGTTAACCAACTAAAATTGTTCAAATATTTGTTATAATTAACTTAACATTTTCTCTAGAAGATGATGAATAAAAAAAAATATTATTAGAGTAATAAAAAATATAAAAAAAAGATACAACAAAAATATTAAATATGAAATAAAACATGTACATATCACTCTTTGTTCTCACCACCCTCATTATCTTCCTCGCCTGGCATGATGACACTATTGTTCTAAAAAATATGTTTTGATCTAGGGTCATGTCTTAATACAAACCACCAATCCCTATCCAACACATATGGGTTAAAAAACACTTGGTTGTAGTGTTTTGGGAAAACATAAGTCTCCTTAGCTTCATCCCACATCTTTTTAGAGTTTATAGATATCAACCCACCATCACAATCTTTCTTTACATTATTCTGATCAAAGGTGTCGCACCACCTGCACCTAAAAAGAACACGTTGGAAAGAAGATAAATTCACTCAAATGATCTCTTGTATATTTCCGACATAACCTAAATTTCAATGTATGGTATTTTGATCACGACAACTAGCATGGCTAGAATGGTCGAACTCGACTTCCACTCCACAATCTTGTGTCATGTGTCGATCATTGACATCCTCTATGAGAAAATGATGTCCATATGCCCACATAGATGGGAACAAATGCACCTATAACAAATTGGACAAATCATAGTGTCAATATGTGTCTAATAACCCGACCATTAAAATATAAAATAATATATATGTGCTTACAATTAAAATATGCATTAGAAAGTTAAAAATTATGTACACAAAAATATTATTACCAAGTTGTTCCAACCAATCAATATGTTTAGTGCATCCTCTTCTTCATGTGGGTAACAATCAGATGCACCATATTTCTCTCTGACTTGGTAAGAAACCCAACTGTTGGGGCATATCATTGGAATATTTTATTTTAAATGATCAGGAAAAGACATGTTTCTACCATTCAATCGTCTAAATTCTTTCATGACACTTTTCCATTTCCTCCTTTTATGTTTGTACAATGTGACCCATGACTGTGTTGCCTCCAAACTGTAAAGAATGTGTTTATTGATGGCATCAATTTCTGAATTTATTGATGTATTCATGAAATCAAACCAACATATAGTACATATGAGATCATGAAAATAAACATTATGAATTTCAATGTGAATAGTTACTGTGTAGAAATTTGACAAATGATAAATCACTTAATATTTATCAAGACCATTTTTCCATACCTTTGAAGAATATCCCATTCTCTTTTATCTTCATCCCTTTCGTCATCTAAAATAACTACACCTAGTGTGTCATCGATATTCTTGATGTAATCACTGGCATAATATAAATACTCATATGACATGTATCCCTCTTCCATATACCTCTCAGGTTTTTTCCTTTAACGAACAAATACTTTCAATTTCTTCATGTACCTCTCTAAAAAAAGCATCCAACAACAGAATACCACCTCGACTAGGTCAACCTCATCCACTAGAGGTCCATGAAGCTAGGTGATAGTTCCTTCTCAAACATACAAACAATCTCATTTATCTCTTGACGCCACCATGGAATGCTATCCATATGAATCTCCTTTGATGTCATCCAACGTATAAATGCAAATAATTTAGATATGGCATGCCTTGGGTCATGGGGGAATTAATGATTCACAAATACATGCACAAGAAGAGGATAATGACACTACAAAGTAAACAAATAAAAACATAATTATTTTTTATCCCATGAAATAAAAATAAAAATTACAAATAATAAAATCATAGTTTTGACAATTTTTACCTTTAGAAGTTTGAAATGGTCTTGTGATTTCAACCCTGACAAATAGTCTTGACCCACAGTGAAGAAAAGTCGTAGGGAAGACCCATATAAAGAAGGAACCTTCACACCCAATATAACTTTCTTTACCAAAGAAAGATATTCTTTGTTGAAAATCCATGGGACATCAACGTCTTTGAAGGACCAAGAGGGAACAACCTCTCCTATACTTTCTTGTCTTGGCCAATGTTTATTTTTAGTTTTTTAAGAAATAAGATCTCTCTGCAAAACCAATGTGTCTCTTTATTTCGATGATATGTTACTCCATAAATAATATGAGACATTTTTAAATATATGCATGGGATCTAGTAAGTGGGAAATCTTAAGATGCCTCTAGTAGAGGATCTCATAAAAGATAGTTTTCCTTTTCATTCCAAAGCGAAATTTCTCAACATAGGTTATGAAGAATTATGGATCCTTGAACATAGGCTCCTGATTTAAATCAGACATTTATGTAATGTCCTTCTCCTTTTCTCTCTCATATTCTCTAACTCATTATGTTTGTGTCATCATTGAAGTACTTTGGGTTCTCTCTGGTTTACCATTGAAAGATGATGTTTCTCTTCTATAGAGGTGTTATTATGGGATGAATACCCTCAATCAGTCTTACACTCGATTTCATAGGTGGTTGGACCACCTATCCTTCAAAGAAGGTCCACAACATTTACATCCATGATAGCCTTTAGTTATAAGACCTATGAAATTATTGTATACATAACACATTAGCATTTAAGAATAGAATGGTAATCACAACGAATTAAATATGAAAATAAGTATTGTTACATATATAAACAAATCAATAAACATGTTAATTACCATAGAAAACTCCTAATCCTAGATAATCATGTGTGGTGTAAGCAGATATACCATACAATGTAAAAATCCTCTTTGTTTTGATGGATCTTGATACATTGTATAAATGTATCATTTCCTATAATTTCTTCAATTCATCTACCAATGGTTGTAGGTAGAAATCCATATTATTCACTTTTAATCTACCAAGGACTATAATAGCCAACATAATATGTTCATTCTTCTCGGAAAACCATGGGGGCGTATTCTTATTGATCACTACTACGGGACACACATAATAGTTGGTGTTTTGGGGGAATATGGGTTCACGCCATTTGTTGTTATGCTAACTCGTAGTCTTCGTACTTCATCCTTGAATTTTTCTTGCCATGTATTTTCTATATTCTTCCTGGCTATTGAATATGTTGGGATTCACATAACTCTTGTCTCACTTCTGTGTGAGGCATTCCATCCTTGCAACATAGATAATTATTTGCAAGGAAAGAGACTTTGAATCAATGGTATTATAGGCATGTGACTCAATATCTTATGAGGAGGACCATGTCATTTACCATTTTTATTTAATTTATGGTACCCTCCATGCCCACATTTCAGACATATATCTTTGTCTGCCTATTCTCCTCTATATATAATACAATCATTCAGACATGCATGATATTATATATACTCAACACCCTACATTTTCAACGGTTGCTTTGCATGTTTGCAGCTATCAGGAAAAACATTATTCTTAGGAAGAACCTTATCTTTCAATTTCCTACAGTTAGTGGGAAACATTTTTTGCAAGGGAAATAATATCTACCATTACCCTTTTCACCCTCTTTACTTTTTTCCCCGCCTCTAATATTCTGTGACATTCTTTAGCACAGAAATACCCTTTCTGAGCTGTCATTGTTATAGAAAGATTGCCACAACATCTCTAATTTGTAAAATATTTATAGAAATTTTTTTGTCACAATAGTGATGAACATTGACCAACTCAATGTTGACTTTGTCAAAGAGTATGATGGACTCTTCTACACTATAAATTTTTATTATAAAAAGTTATGATCTCCAATGATAAGAATTCTATTGTCTTTACAATTTTATGGATGCAAATCTTCGTATTTTTATTTCTTTCATTATTTCGTAAGTTGATTGCTATCAAATTTTAAATTACTTCATTAATTATGGTTTTACTCAACATTGGAGGCATAATTTTATAAATATTTTCAAAAGAAATGATAAAAGTTTGTAAACTAACCAACACTATTTTAGTTAAAAACCAAATTATAAAAAAATCATGTTATAAATTAATTTTTTAGTTATAAACCACATTTTTTTTTAATCTTACTTTTAAATATACAAAATAAATTAACATAAACTCACTTTTTGAATCATCATGTTAACATATCCTCAAAAATGTTGCACTATTAAACATGCATATCAACCATATTATTGCATCTAATTATATCAACATAAATAGTAGAATTTCATATCCCATTAAAAGTTCAACTCAACATTTAACATTTTTCAAGATTTCACTATTAGAAATACTTAAAGAAAATGAAACATTTTTAAATATATGAAAAAACATATAAATGTGTTCAAATAGCAACTTTTCTATGCAATCACAAATAATTTGAAAGAAAAATACATTACACATGAAATTGGTTGTTAACCAACTAAAATTGTTCAAATATTTGTTATAGTTAACTTAACATTTCCTCTGGAAGATGATGAATAAAGAACAATATAATTAAAGAAATAAAAAATATAAAAAAAAGATCCAAGAACAATATTAAATATAAAATAAAACATGTACATATCACTCTTTGTTCTCATCACCCTCATTATCTTCCTCGCTTGGCATGATGACATTGTTGTTCTCAAAAATATGTTTTGATCTAGGGTCATGCCTTAATACAAGCCACCAATACCTATCCAACACATTTGGGTTAAAAAATACTTGGTTGTATTGTTTTGGGAAAACATAAGTCTCCTTAGCTTCATCCCACATCTTTTTAGATTTTATACATATCAACCCACTATCACAATCTTTCTTTACATTATTCCTATCAAAGGTGTTGCACCACTTGTACCTAAAAATAACACATTGGAAAGAAGAGAAGTTCACTCGAATAATCTCTTGTATCTTTCCGACGTAACCTAACTTACCATGTATGGTGTTTTGATCGCGACAACTAGCATGACTAGATTGGTCGAACTTGAGTTCCACTCCACAATCTTGTGTCATGTGTCCATCATCGACATCCTCTATGAGAAAATGATGTCCATATGACCACATAGATGGGAACAAATGAACCTATAAAAAGGTGGACAAATCATAGTGTCAATATGTGTCTAATAACTCGACCATTAAAATATAAAATAATATATATGTGCTTACAATTCAAATGTGCATTACGAAGTTAAAAATTATGTACACAAAAATATTATTACCAAGTTGTTGCAGCCAATCAATATGTTTAGTGCATCATCTTCTTCATGTGGGTATTGACCAGATGCACCATATTTCTCTATGACTTGGTAAGAAACTCAACTATTGGCGCATATCATTGGAATATTTAATTTGAAATGATTAGGGTAAAGCATGATTCTACCATTCAATCATCTGAATTCTTTCATGACACTTTCCCATTTCCTCCTCTTATGTTTGTACAATGCGATCCATGACTGTGTTACCTCTGAATTGTAAGGAATGAGTTTATTGATGGCATCAATTTCTGAATTCATTGATGTATTCATGAAATCAAACCAACATATAGTACATATGAGATCATGAAAATAAACATTATGAAGTTCAATGTGAATAGCTACTGTGTAAAAATTTGACAAATTATAAATCACTTAGTATTTGTCAAGCACATTTTTCCATTCCTTTGGAGAATCTCCCATTCTCTTTTGTCTTCATCCCTTTTTTCATCTAAAATAACTACACCTAGTGTGTCATCGATATTCTTGATGTACTCAATGGCATAATAGAAATACGCATATGACATGTACCTCTCTTCCATAGACCTCTCAGGTTTTTCTGTAACAACCTCGTCGTTACGACAACAATGCTGATAACAGGTGCAATTTTTATTTTTATTTTTAAAAGTGTGTGTGCGCGTGTAGGAGGGGAAACAGACACACTGGCGTCTACGTCACCACCCGACGACTAACAAGACGCAACCACAACGATCACAACAAGAAGACGCAGGGCACACAACAAGTAACTACAAGCAAATACTACCCAAGACAAAGGCGCCCCACAATATCTTCAACAATAAACGGCATACTGGGTTAGGTACCATACGAACACAGAAGGTAGAATCCATGGTAGTAGGTTTTACAATTCTGCACAGGAAAGCAGGGCGTTTAATATTAGTCCTCTGCTCCAGAGAGAGAGGAGGTCAGATATGCTCTTGGCCGACTACTCAGGCAGAAACTAGTAATCCCCTTAGGTGTGTCACAAGAGTGGAAACCCTGGCTTTAAAAGGCCCGAGACTCTTGATACGGCACTGGATTCTTGATGCAGAAAAACACACAGACATATATACTAAGGCTACTGAAGGTGTCTACATCCCTCCCGACACAAGTAGACCATGCAATGCAATACCACCAAGTACTACAAAATCAAGGACAATCATGACCTCTACGAGAGACGCAAGTCAGGAGGAATTTAATATCGACCAACCACTATTGAGACTCAAAGACATCAATCATAGATCAATTTCTCCATTGTTTTCCATTAAGCGACGAGTACCATCCCAGACTTAACAATGTACATTAGTTTACTTGCAAAATCTCGTTTTACTGAATCATAATGAAACTACCATCACGTCTCCAAAAAATAACCATGTCAAATTATACTATTAATAACAGTAACTTTTTGAGTAACAAATTCAATAATTTAACAACATCCTTCCATCTAACATTATCCTAGCATTGTCGTTGAATAACAATGCATTTCATCCTTCACCACCAACTACTAGAAATTATATAATTAACCTTGCAACTAACTAATATCGCCCTTATAACACAAATCATTGTAATTAAAATAATGGTGACTTACCTTGTGTTGTTAAAATCAAGGAACTACCAAGGACCTGACCATAATAACCATGTATTTATTTTTATAAAGGAACATCATAGTAAATTAAACTAATAAGGCCTTCATTACAGAAACATTGCAATAATAATAAACGATGATTAACAAAAAACCACATGGGAAACATATGGTGAAACAGATTGTAGAAGTATTTCAAGGCATTGTAATCTAATCTAATGATCACTTTACACTTTCGGATACCTTAACAATATATAGTCGTTATATAGACCACATAGTCTATATACAGTCGTTCGGTTAGATTTAAAGTATGTTGGATTTATAAATATGTTAGATCTGAAGATATATGTCACCGTATATAAAACATCCAATACTTTAATACAGAGTACATATTGATGAGCCAACATGGTAATGTAACTAATATAAAAGTAAGCGATGTAACCCCCCTTTTATGAATGGTTTGAGCTACATTCCAATCATATACAAGATATATCTAGTAGTTGAGATATATACAGTAGTTGAGATATATACCATTAGATTTAAGGTAGGTTAGATTTAAAGGCATATTAGATTTAAGGCATGTATACTCCAGTATATAAAACATCAATACAGAGTACCTATTGTTTAACCAACATTATCATGTAAACTAATATAAAAATAAAGATAAAGTCCCTGTGGGAAAGATTTTTGAAATTTCTCTAATAACCCTTTTCAAACACATAAGTCAGTTTATACACTGTAGGTATATAGTCATCAGAATTAATCACTTGGTGGTGTAGCATGAATATGAATTATCAGATATAGACAACAAGAAGCATTAATATGAAATATCATACAAACAACTAAAAAAAGAAATTAACACGAGGGAATGCAGGACAATTTCTTCTCTCAAAACGAAGAATTATGTTAATGTTGAGTGGCGGTCATCCCAGTCAAATAATATCCGAAGTACCCAACCTTCATAGAATCCACATATGAATATAGCGAGAAAAAATATGAAATATGATTAAAGAATAAAAGTTTATGAAATATTGAGATTCAGCTCAGCTGTCTAATTCTTGGAGTCCATTCTAAAGGCGAATTCTTGGTGATTTCAATTCTCTAGAATAATTTAGTCTAGTCGAAATGAAAAAAGGCAGTTCAGAAGGGATCTCCTGTGAGTTTAAGGATATCAGTAGTTTCATTTCTCTTTTCATAATTTTTCAGCTCATAAAGCAAACTCAGAATAACCCAGGAAGAGTTTGGGGATAATTTAAGAGGGCAATGAAACATATCATTCTGATTTCTGGGTTGTAAAGAAAAACGATAGTGAACGCAATGCCCAAGAATCTAATCCACCCACAGTCAATCAAATGCCCCAATCACTGTAAAAACATGCCCCCATTAACAGGAAACACCCACAATAACATCAGATGCCCCCATTAATATTAAAAACACCCGCTGAATATAAAAATGCCCCATAAATTTTAACATGCCCCCATTAACAGGAAACACCCACAATAACATCAGATGCCCCCATTAATATTAAAAACACTTGCTGAATATAAAAATGCCTCAGAAATTTTATACACGCCCCCATTAATAGGAAAACGTCCACAATAACATTAGACGCCCCCCATTAATATTAAAAACGCCCGCTGGATATAAAATGCCCCTATGCTATATAATACATCCCCAGAGATATGAAATGCCCCAAATCATATAAAGAAAATGCCCAGAATCAAATACAATACCCATAAACCTAAAACAAATTTACTAGAAACCCTAAACTGTACCAAACACCAAAAAAAACGAAATGGTTGTACATTTATAGCCATATTAACATGACCCCAGTCAGTTATGAACGCCCCCCAACCATATGTAAAATCCCACCTTAAAATAGAATGCTCACAAGAATATTTAGAAGCCCGTGGAAATAAGAAACACTCAGGAATAAAACCCAACGCAGAGCAAGACCATTGTAAAAAAAAACGCAGGCATTTTACCCAAAAATCACAGAGAAGTTCCACTGTAACCACGTAGATTTTAAACCACAAGAACCAGAGAATTTTGACCCTCAACGCTGAGATAAACCCCAATGCAATTTCTTAATTTATTTTTCTTATTTTCGTTTTAAAACAGTCAACACGGAGATAAACAACAGGCAGAGAAGGATTTCAGAGTAAATGATAGTAACTAGGCAACTACAAGTTTTTACCATAACCATTCTACACTACAATAAAGGAGTGTATCTTTCCTTATCGCTCGCTTGATGATGTTCGTTCGTTCTGCGTTGCTCCTACTCCGTGCTGCTCCCGCTCGTCGACCGTAGAGGACTCACCGGTACCTCCCAACCAAACGCTAGGGGTACTCTGCTTCCCCCTCAGTCCCCGAAGCCACAAATGGGCCACACACAATCCAGACAGGAACCTAGCTTCCCAGCTCGCCTCCAAGGTTGAGCCACCACTCTAACACAGCTGAGAAAATCCCCAACTCCTCACAAGAAATCAGTCCAGTTTTCCATTTCGGTAGCATAACAATACCTAATAGCTCCCCCCCTTTTTTCTCCCTTCCCCCCCTCATTTTATGCCGCTCAAACCCTAAATCATAATAAATTTAAGTTTTTTTTTTATGAAACCCTAAAAAATTCTCTATTTCACAAGTGTCACTCATCCCTACCCTTCTCCATAAATTATTTTCTTTTTCTATAAATTAGAGATTATGGAATACACGTCAATTTGTTTATAATAAAAATATATTACTTTATTTTTCCTATTTACAAGCATGTTATTCATCATTTTAATTTATCATCATCCATCATTTTAATTTATCATTAATAAATATATACATATAGGTTAATAAGAGATTAAAGTGATGACAAACATGTATGTGGGAAAAGTAGATGTACAACATAAAAGAGGAATAATGAGAAATTAAGGGGATGGATGGTGATTTAATAATGTGAAATGGACATGTAAATGGGAAATGGATACTGGAAGATTAAGGTGATGGATGATAGTTTAATAATGTAGATAGGGATAATGAGAGGATAATAGTCTTAGTTTTTTTTTTTTTTTTTTTGAAATTCTCTTAATGTTATACTACATAGGTGATGTCATTCTCCCACAAGTTAGGAACAAATTTCTTCTTGTAAAATTTTAAAACTATTAGATTTTCTTTAAATCTTACCCTCGTCATCGCCCCAAGAATTTTATGAAGACCAACTATTACTTAGGTGGGTTTTTGTTTAATTTATTATTTTTATTCCAGGGTCTGCTCTTAGGGTTAGACTAAAATTTTACCCTAAAAGTTTTAGACTTAGTACTAGATTCTGAACTGGGCGTCACTGGGTAAGGGAAGTTGTTTCAGAATCTCTTAAGGCGTTATTGTCTTAGGGATATTTAGGTTTGTTTACTTCATCCACATCAATGCGACGTGCCCTTCAGGACACACCATGTGCTCCAAGGGTGCCACTCGCCTCGCTCATTTCCTTTACGCGACGTGGCCTTCAGGATGCGCCACGTGCTCCAAGGGTGCCACTCGCCAACTGGACTAATTGGTAGACATATATAACCCCTGGAGTCAACACTCCGCCAGGTGAACTTGTGGGAGACTAAGGGTTCTAAGGAATAAGGCCCTCGCCTTATTGCGCGCCCCTTAGAATCATCGTGAGCGATTGTCATAGTCTTCCCTCACGACATCGTGGATCCTCTCGAACTAGGTAATCGTTAACCTACAGTTCGAGCCACGAAGGGAGTGCTAGTAGGCGGTGGCAGGGATGCTATCCACACCTCTCCCTCAACCTCTCTGGAAATTGTGTGTGGCCCCTTTACTCCATATGTGAGTCTGGTCGGAAAGCTATCGTCAGCCTGCATCATCAACAATCGTTTCAGAACATGTAAATATCATATCATCAGATCAAAGAAAGATCACAGTAAATAAATCAACCCAAATAGCACACTCCCTGACTCAATCCAGAGTCCAAGGGGGTTCCACCGATGCCTCTACATCCTCAAGGTCTGAAACCCTGCACACTCAATGAAACAGAGTCAACAACACCTGTGTCAATCAAAACTAGTAAAACATCATGTCGTCTGTCAATCGCATCATAATCAAGTATAAATGGTTTAACATCACAAAGGTCCAGATCACTTGCGAGCAAGTGTCCTCAAAATAAGTTTTCTCAGTGCGCCAGAGCGGGATGTTACATACACCCCCCTCTTGGTCTAAACTTCTTCCCGAAGTTTCTCAGTATAATGCCGAAATAAAAGTACCATAGTATCATAAGTCTATCTATCAAGCAAAAATGGAAACTGTTGGCGCATATCATATGCGTCCTCCCAGGTCGCCGAGTGTGGACTATAACTGTCCCACTGGACCTTGACCTGATCTACCATTCGACGTCGTAACTGTCGAATGCGATGATCTAAGATGCGGACCAGCTTAGCCATGAGCGCTCCCTCATCCGATACCTGCAAGGAACTCAGATCAATCACATGTGTAGGATCACTAATATAATGTCTCAAAACAGATACATGAAAAACATCGTGCATACGCCTCAAAGAATCAGGAAAGGCTAGTCGATAGGCCATGGGCCCCTTTCTCTCCACAATATCGAAAGGTCCCACGAACCTAGGAGAGAGTTTATCTCCCTTTCCAAACTTGATCAAACTCTTATGCGGTTTAAGCCACAAGAGAACTCGGTCGCCGACCTCGTAACTACGGTCGACTCGGTGCGCATCGACATAACTCTTCTGTCAATATTGCACTTCTTTAATCCTTTTTCTTATGGTTTTCATTTTCTCTTCCATTTCTTGGATCGCTTCTGGCCCCTCTAGGACCCTATCCTCAAGCCGATCCCAACTCAAGGGCATCCGACATGGTCGCCCATAAAGAAAATCAAAAGGCGCCATCTTAATGGTGCTCTGGTAAATGTTGTTGTAAGAGAACTCTACTAGAGGCAAGAATTCCTCCCAACGCTTTTGTTGGTCCATCAGGTACATGCGCAACATGTCTTCCAAGGTTTGGTTCATTCATTCAGTCTTCCCATCAGTCTCTGGGTGATGCATAATACTAAAATTAAGTTGGGTTCCCAAAGCCTCTTGGAAACTCGTCCAAAATCGTTCGGTAAACACCGATCCTTGATCGGATATAATCTTCTTAGGCATGCCATGCAGCCTCACAATATCACTGATGAAAACTCTCTCTATGTCAGGTGCCTGATACATCGTACGCATCGAAATAAAGTGAGCACTCTTCGTCAAAGTGTCTACTACTACAAAAATTGAGTTGTGTCTCCTTGCCGTCAGTGGCAATCTAACAATGAAATCCATCGAAATAACTTCCCATTTCGATTCCGGAATGGCATGTGTTTGAAGTAATCCTGCTGGGTGTCTATGTTCAACCTTTACCTGCTGACACTCTAGACATCTAGCCATAAAGTTGACTATCACGACCTTCATTCCCTTCCAGAAGAATAAGGGTTTAAGATCTTCCCTCATCTTCGTAACTCCCGGGTGAGCCATGTAAACTGCTCTATGAGCCTCGCTCAGGATCAACATCCTCAACTCGTCGTTTGGCGGTACATAAATCCGACTTCTAAACCTCAATAAGCCATCGCTATCTAACGAATATCCCTCATATTGTGGTACCATCATTGTGTTTTGTCCGATAAAATCCTTGACTTCTGTGTACCAGTCATCATCGCGCTGTAAAGTGAGAATATTATCATGTAGATTTTTCTAAAGAGGTAACACCAAAAAGATTCGTGGCCTCTAACTCAAGGCATCAGCCACTCGGTTCACTGTTCCCTTTACGTAAGTAATCTCGAAGTCGTACTCGGTAAGCAATTCCGACAAACATCGTTGTCGCGCGTTCAGGTTGCTTTGTGTCAAAATGTGTTGCAGCCCACAATGATCAGTCCTTAATTCAAATTTTCATCCAACAAGGTAGTGTCTCCAAACCTTCAAGGAATAAATGATGGCTAATAACTCCAAATCACGTGTCACGTAGTTCTCCTCATGCCTTCTCAGCTTCCTCGAAATATAAGCAATCACTTGTCCGTCCTGCATCAAGACTCTGCCTAATCCTTCCTTGGATGCGTCAATGCATACCAAGAAGTCCGCGTCCATGTCAAGGAGCTTTAGTATCGGCGCGGTTGTCAACAACTCTTTAAGCCTCCGAAATGCTTCCGCGCATTTCTCTGTCCAAACAAACTTCTTGTTTTTCTTCTGCAATTCCGTGATCGGATTTGCTATCTTCGAAAAACCCTTGACAAACCGTCGATAGTATCCTGCTAATCCCATAAAACTACGCACTTCTGTGACATTCTTTGGCACATGACATTCCATAATAGCCTCAACCTTGGCTGGATCCATGACAATACCGTCACTGGAGATGACATGCCCTAAGTAGTGAATCCTCGATTGATAAAAAGAGCATTTGGACAACTTCCCATAAAATTTGTGTTCTCGTAAACATTGTAGTACCAAGCGCAAGTGATCGTCATGCTGCTCTATTTTCCGAGAGTAGATCAAAATATCGTCAATGAATACTTGGACGAACTTGTCCAAGTACTCACGGAACACCCCGTTCATCAAACTCATGAATACCCTTGGGGCGTTTGTCAGTCCAAATGGAAAAGCAATAAACTCATAATGTCCAAATCTCGTCTTAAAAGAGGTCTTAGTGATGTCCTCCTCCTTGATCTGTAACTGGTGATACCCGGATCGCAAATCAACCTTGGAGAACATCGTCGCACCCTTCATTTGATCGAATAGATCATCAATTCTTGGTAAGGGATACTGATTCTTGATTGTAGCCTTGTTCAGTTGACGGTAGTCAATGCAACACTTCCATGATCTGTCCTTATTTCGTATGAAAATAACTGGTGCACCCCACGGTGACACACTAGGACGTATCAATCCCAGGTCCAACAACTCCTTCAGTTGCATTTTCAACTCTTGCAAATTTGGGGTCGACATCCGATAAGATGTTCTTTCTATCAGTTCGGTTCCCAGTTTCAGGTCTATGGTAAACTCCAGTTCCCTTTCCGGCGGCATCCCAGGCAACTCCTCTGGAAATACGTCTGCAAACTCGTTCACCACCGGAAGGTGTTCTAGACTTTCCGCTACTCCCTTCTCGTTTAGCGCAAGGATCGTATAAAGTTTGCACCCCTTGCGCATACTCTTCCGTAACTGTAAGGAAGAGATGAACTGCAGGGAAACTCCCTGGTTCCTTCCTACAATCACACGTCTCTGTCCTTCGTCATCAACCAAGCTCAAGCATTTCATATTACAGTTGAGTATCACCTCATGTGTTTCCAACCATTCCATACCGATCACGACATCATAAGATCCTAAGATCGTAACGTACAAGTTGACCCTCGTGACAAACTCTCCCAGGTTAAGGGCACAACCCGTAACCTTTCCTCCAACCTTCTGTTTGGCTCCCGAAGCCATCTCCATGAAGCTAAACTCATCCTTTTCGACTACCTTTACCTTAATCCTTTTTAGCGCTGCACCAAAAATGAAACTCTCAGTAGCTCCTGGGTCTATCAAAATACTAAGGGTCTGGTCAGCGACGGTACCTGTCGTCTCGAGCACAGTCAACTGGTGCTCTGTCTGGCGGTTATTCACCACTACATGAATCCGATGGGCCTTGCCCATATCTCCCACGGTAGCGGGTCCAGTTGATCCGGGTACCCTGGTCCTCTCCATAGGACAGTCGCGCTGGTAGTGCAGCTCCCCACACGTCCAACACCCCTTCTTCGGCCCAGTAGTCCTGGTACCTGAAGTAGAAGATGACTGGCCACCAACCTGAAACCTTGGTCTGTTCTGCTGAATAGGCCTAAACTACTGCTTCTGTCGGCGACGCTGTTGCTGGTGTCGTGGTCCATGATAAGGTGTCCGCTGCTAAGGTGGTGGTCATCGGGGTGTAGCAAAAGTCGATCCCCTCTGGAAGCCACGATGTCCCGGCATATGTCTCATTGGTGTCTGATGCCGCGGTGCACCAGATGAACTCTGCCCTGCGGGTCTCGCTGGAGTCCTAGTCTGGTCCCCACTGATAAGCTCCTCCTCTGCTATGAGGACCTTTTGGACAACGTTCCGCAAGGTTTGAGGCATCAAGATCCTAACCTTTGCATGCAGGCTGCCGTTAAGGCCAAACACGAACCTGTTGACTTTGATCTTCTTAGTGTTAAGGTGCAGAGCATACCGGAGTAGCTCCATAAAATGTGCCTCGTACTCGGGCACTGTACGAACTCCCTGTTGTAATGCATTGAACTCATTGAGCTGATGCTCAATGAATTCCTCTGAAATGTACCTCTCTCGGAACCATTCCTCAAACAGTTCCCATGACACATCTTCAACGGCCATGTTTAGCTATGGTAGGAGCGTCTTCCACCATAGAAGAGTGCTCCCCTTCAGTTGAAAGAATGCCATGCAGACCTTCATGTTGGATGTATAATCGCGAAGTGCGAAGCACATTTCCATATTATCCAACCATGCCTCAGCGGCTGAACCATCCGGGGCACCAAAGAACTCGAGAAATTTTACCTTCTCGAGTTCACGGTGAATGCTACCTGTAACGGTCGGTGCGTGCAGCAGAACCTCAGGGGGTGCCGGCGCCCTGGTCTCATCTCTGTCCAAACGACTGATCAGAGCCTCGGACATGCGCTGAAAGGATCTCATCATCCCAATAACATCACCAACTACTATTTGCTCCTGTCTGAGAACCTACTCGCCTCCCTGGGGGTTCAACCTCTCAGGCATGGATGCTGCTAGAGGCGTCATGCCTCCTCCCCTAGAACCCCGTCGTCTGCCTCCGCGGAATCCTCTAACCATGAATACCTACACGCACACAATGAACTCGATCATCAACAGTATAATAAATCTAATCATGTCAACGAAAGTCGTAGCGAATCCCAAGTCGTGGGTCAAACCGGCTCTAATACCATATGTAACAACCTCCTCGTTACGACAACAACGTTGATAACAGGTGCAATTTTTATTTTATTTTTAAAAGTGTGTGCGCACGTGTAGGAGGGGAAACAGACACATTAGACTCTATGTCGCCACCCAATGAATAACAAGACATAACCATGATGATCACAACAAGAAGACACAGGGCGCAAAACAAGTATCTACAAGCAAATACTACCCAAGACAAAGGCGCCCCACAATATCTTCAACAATAAATGACATACTAGGTTAGGTACCATACGAACACAAAAGGTAGAATCCATGGTAGTAGCTTTTACTATTTTTTCACAGGAAAACAGGGCGTTTAATCTTAGTCCTCTTCTCCCGAGAGAGAGGAGGTCAGATAGGCTCCTGGCCAACTTCTCAGGAAGACACTACTAATCCCCTCAGGTGTGTCGCAAGAGTGGAAACCCTGCCTTTAAAGGGCCCGAGACTCTTGATACGGAACTGGATTGTTGACGCAGAAAAACAAACAGACATATATACTAAGGCTACTGAAGGTGTCTACATCCCTCCTGACACAAGCAGACCACGCAATGCAATACCACCAAGTACTACAAAATCAAGGAAAATCATGACCTCTAAGGGAGACGCAAGTCAGGAGGACTTTAATATTGACCAACCACTATTGAGACTCGAAGACATCAATCATAGATCAATTGCTCCATTGTTTTCCATTAAGCGACAAGTACCATCCCAGTCTTAACAATGTACATTAGTTTACTTGCAAAATCTTGGTTTACTGAATCATAATGAAACTACCATCACGTCTCCATAACATAACCATGTCAAATTATACTATTAATAATAGTAACTTTTTCAGTAACAATTTCAATAATTTAACAACATCCTTCCATCTAACATTATCCTAGCATTGTCATTGAATAACAATGCATTTCATGCTTCACCACCAACTACTAGAAATTATATAATTAACCTTGCAACTAACTAATATTGCAATAACAACTAAATGACCATTTAATAACCATTAAGTAAATAACATTACAGTTACAATTAAACACATTGCAAATTTAAACCATAAGGACCGCTTCATTTATATGTCATCGGTCATAATGAAATTTCCAAACATCACCGTAACATACCCATATCATCGCCCTTATAACACAAATCATTGTAATTAAAATAATGGTGACTTACCTTGTGTTGTTAAAATCAAGGAACTACCAAGGACCTAACCATAATAACCATGTATTTATTTTTATAAAGGAAAATCATAGTAAATTAAACTAATAAGGCCTTCATTACAGAAACATTGCAATAATAATAAACGATGATTAACACAAAACCACATGGGAAACATATGGTGAAACAGATTGTAGAAGTATTTCAAGGCATTGTAATCTAATCTAATGATCACTTTACACTTCCGGATACCTTAACAATATATAGTCGTTATATAGACCACACAGTCTATATACATTCGTTTGGTTAGATTTAAAGTATGTTGGATTTATAAATATGTTAGATATGAAGATATATGTCACCGTATATAAAACATCCAATACTTTAATACAGAGTACATATTGATGAGCCAACATGGTAATGTAACTAATATAAAAGTAAGCGATGTAACCCCCCTTTTATGAATGGTTTGAGCTACATTCCAATCATATACAAGATATATCCAGTAGTTGAGATATATACAGTAGTTGAGATATACACCGTTAGAATTAAGGTAGGTTAGATTTAAAGGCATATTAGATTTAAGGCATGTATACTCCAGTATATAAAACATCAATACAGAGTACCTATTGTTTAACCAACATTATCATGTAAACTAATATAAAAATAAAGATAAAGTCATTGTGGGAAAGATTTCTGAAAGTTCTCTAATAACCCTTTTCAAACACATAAGTCAGTTTATACACTGTAGGTATATAGTCATCAAAATTAATCACTCGGTGGTGTAGCATGAATATGAATTATCAGATATAGACAACAAGAAGCATTAATATGAAATATCAGACAAACAACTAAAAAAAAAAATTAACACGAGGGAATGCAGGACAATATCTGCTCCTGAATTGAAGAATTATGTGAACGTTGAGTAGCAGTCATCCCAGTCAAATAATACCCGAAGTACCCAACATTCATAGATTCCACATATGAATATAACGAGCAAAAATATGAAATATGAATAAAGAATAAAATTTTATGAAATATTGAGATTCAACTCAACTGTCTAATTCTTGGAGTCCATTCTAAAGGCGAATTCTTGGTGATTTCAATTCTCTAGAATAATTCAGTTTGGTCGAAATGCAAAAAGGAAGTTCATAAGGGATCTCCTGCGAGTTTAAGGATATCAGTAGTTTCATTTCTCTCTTCATAATTTTTCAGCTCATAAAGAAAACTCGGAATAACCCAGGAAGAGTTTGGGGATAATTTAAGAGGGTAGTGAAACATATCATTCTGATTTCTGGGTTGTAAAGGAAAATGAAAATGAACGCAACTCCCAAGAATCTAATCCACCCACAGTCAATCAAACGCCCCCATCATTGTAAAAATGCCCCAAAAATTTTAACACGCCCCCATTAACAGTAAACCCTCACAATAACATCAGACACCCCCATTAATATTAAAAACACCCGCTGAATATGAAAACGCCCCAAAAATTTTAAGACACCCCCATTAACAGGAAACTCCCACAATAACATCAGACACCCCCATTAATATTAAACACACCCGCTGAATATAAAAACGCTCCAGAAATTTTATACACGCCCCCATTAACACGAAAACGCCCACAATAACATCAGATGCCCCCCATTAATATTAAAAACACTCACTGAATATAAAACACCCTTGTGCTATATAATACAACCCAGAGATATGAAACACCCCCAATCATATAAAGAAAATGCCCAGAATCAAATACAGTACCCATAAACCTAAAAGGAATTTACCAGAAACCCTAAATTGTACCAAACACCAAAAAAAATGAAATGATTTTACAAAACGAAATGGATGTACATTTATAGCCATATCAACACGACCCCAGTCAGTTATGAATGCCCCCCAACCATATGTAAAATCCCAACTTAAAACAGAACGCCCACATGAATATTTAGAAGCCCGTGGCAATAAGAAACGCTCAGGAATAAAACCCAACACAGAGCAAGACCATTGTAAAAAAAAACGCAGGCATTTTACCCAAAAATCATAGAGAAGTTCCATTGTAACCACGCAGAGTTTAAACCACAAGAACCAGAGAATTTTGACCCTCAATGCTGAGATAAACCCCAATGCAATTTCTTAATTTATTTTTCTTATTTTCTTTTTAAAACAGTCAACGCAGAGATAAACAACAGGCAGAGAAGGATTTCAGAGTAAATGACAATAACCAGGAAACTACAAGTTTTTACCATAACCATTCTACCCTACAATAGAGGAGCGTACCTTGCCTTATCGCTCGCTTGATGATGTTCGTTCGCTCTCCGTTGCTCCTGCTCCGTGCTGCACCCGCTCACCGACCATAGAGGACTCACCAGTACCTCCCTGCCAAACGCTAGGGGTACTTTGCTTCCCCCTCAGCCCCCCGAGCTGCAAAGGGGCCACACACAATCCAGACAGTAACCTAGCTTCCTATCTCACCTCCAAGGCTGAGCTACCACTCTAACAAAACTGAGAAAATCCCCAAGTCCTCACAAGCAATCAGTCCAGTTTTCCATTTCGGCAGCATAACAATACCTAATAGCTCCCCCCCTTTTTTCTCCCTTCCCCCCCTC